>VCRD01000988.1:90051-109300 GCA_006783055.1 Trinorchestia longiramus | reverse complement strand
CTATCGATATCGGCACATGTGCAGTTCATGGTGTTCTTTCGGCCGTTTAGTGCTGTTCGCAACCGCAGCTATTACTTCGCTAACCGGAACTTTATATCATTACTGTGACGCATTGTAGCTGAAGTCCATGTTTTTGTTGTTGTTTAGTGCTGTTCGCAACCGCAGCTATTACTTCGCTAAGTAGAACTTTATATTATTATTGTGACGCATTGTGACTCTGGTTATCTTCAGTACCTCAATCAGTGCAACTTGTGATATTTTTACTGCCGCCTAATGTCTTTACCAACTGATTTCGTTGAGCAGAACTTTGTTTCACTGGTGTAACTAATTGTGTTATTGGTCATTAGAGCTGTCCTACCTTGCATCAGTGAGTAGTGCAGTTCATCATGCATCTAGAGAAGATGAGCGTCCTTGCACGAGCTGTGTTTTGGTTTACTGAGCAAAGCATTGTCGCGTTCGTACAATCAACAAGCAGTGCTGGAGCAACTCTCCGCTTTTTGAGTGATGACTAGCGTCACTTTGGTGCTCGTGTACACTTACTGAACGTATTTTGAGCAGCTAAGTGCTAGTAAAGAAGTCTTTCGCATGAATGTCAACAATTCACAAACACACTCAAGTATCGCCTGTTCAAAATAGAGAGTTCGAGCTAGAGTAAATTGAATATGGCAGCTGTGCATAAACTAAGTTTTAGATTGTCTCGGAACATGAAGAGTGTCCTTGGCATAGATAGATAATAACTGAGTACTTCATATCATCAAATAAAGAAGCATTTAGAGAGAAAATTGATACTAGAGTCAAAACAGCTCATGATAAGTTCCTCTTTCTTTATATTTCATTACTTATATTTAAAAACAAAATTAGTGCAAGAAATAAGCTCTCTTACGATAAACTTTCTTTGAGAATATTAGTAATTTTTATCTGTACGAGTCAATCTCAACCCTGCGGATTATTTACCTAAGATAACTTGTGAATATAGGATTGACTTTCTATTTCGTACATTTTTCAGTTACAATTTCTCTCTAGAATTTAAGACTCAAATATTTCAATATTTTTCGTTTGCTATTGTATGATAATTGCAGCTTGGTAGCATTGGAGCTTTTAGCGAATTATTGCTATGCCAAATTTTGGAAAAACTTCAATAATTTCTTTTGTCACTTGAACTAAAATAAGAGATTTATTATACATCCAATATGAACAGGCTTTTTCATGAGAAATAATTATTTATTTCATTTATTTTTGCGATATTGCATGGCGTTCGTAAAAACAATAAAAACTACTTCACTGCTTATACTTTTCAAAGTCTAAAAGCTATCTCCTCTGAGCACTCGTAATCTAAGCTTATCTTAAGCAAAACTCTAGCTCTAGCCTCAGCTTCCATTTTATGCTTTTTACATCATTTGGACTGTCGAGAACTCATGATAAATATTATGTTGAAAGTGTTTGCGTACAGCCCCTCGAGTCATTTGCTAGCACGATCGTGATACTTCCTTCTGTTCACAGCTGCATAACATCTTAAAATAGTAGCTCAAATTGTGCTATTACGTAAGAACGTTTGTCATACTGATTGTCCGTTGTACGATAAGTTATAAACACACGTGCATTCGTCATTGCCTTTAAAAAAGTCTCATAGGAAATTACAGTACAATCTCGTACGCATATTTTGTGAAAACACTACTCACGGTATGAATCCACTCCCGTTGTACAGTATTAGTGATGCATAATTTCATTCACATGCTTCGGTACTCATCTTTTATTCTTCCGGGTGCAGCCATCTGCCCTTCACGGACTCTTTAAGATAGCGGGACTTTTTTCAGCACAAGTGACATCAAATGCAAGTCTTCCATGACACATCCTCCAAGAATTTCCACCGACTGACTTGCATGTCTCACAATGAGGGTCTTGTTGAGCATCTGTGAGACGCTGCTGCTGTTTGTGATCATCGCTGCTAATCACAACCGCACCAAATCGTCGCCCGATTCTTTTTCGTCGTCCTCAAGCATCGGATCGAAAACGCGTCCGGGTGAGTCCATCTAGCCAAACAGCTCTCAATTTTTTCAAGCTCCTCACTAATTTGTAGTGTATTTTTTTAGTTATGAGCTTTACTGCACAAGTAGATGTCTTGATATGTAATGAGCTTTTATTATGTAGAAGTTGCCCAGGCATTGGAGTCATAAACAGGACGTGAATGCAATTCAAAACGCGTCTCATACAGGGTGCGGCAACATAACTTCCTTTTTTGAAAGGCATTTCGTTTGAAAAAAAAATTATGTTGCCGCACCCTGTAGTCTATGACGCTTAATGTACGGGAGTCGTTAATTGACGGACAGAAGAAAAATTACACTGAGGAAATATTCATGATTTTAACTTGCTTCACTCAGTATCAAACTGAACAAATCGAATACTGAATTTAACAGATCAGCTTTTAGATTGTCATGCTAGAAATAGACGTCGGCCAGTCAAACGTGTTCATCAATGAGTAAATTGAGTCAATGATATCAATGCACTAGTAGACACACACGGGAACATTCACGTGTTTCTTGCTGAATTTTTTCCGCTTGATTGGCCAGTGGACGCAAGTTTTGCAAAGGAGTTTCCACATTGAAGAATGTGTCTTTGGTATCCACAATACAATGCTTACAATACATGTATACGATACCGATTTCCTCCTATCTAAATCCTTAAGAGCGTGACAGAGAGACGGACCAAGTAAGCAAGCAACAAACTGTGTATTATTATACATATAATGTGATCTCATCATGACTAATTCAGTAAGACTGTTACCGACGTTAACTCATGATAGATCACGAAAATTATTGATCAAATACAGTATGAAATTAATACCAGAAAGTGTGGATTATTACCGCTCCATAAAGCTCTAGTCTGGTTCTATTTGGAATATGCAGATCAACTCTGGTCTCCTACCCCACGAAGAGATAATAAAATTGAAAAAATTCAGCGTAAAGCAACAAAAATGATTCCAGAACTCTGCAATTTCAGCTACGAAAAACATCTTCAACACCTTGAACTTATCTCCCTAGAACAAAGAAGACTACAAGAACAACTTTTTGAGACCCATAAGTATCTCAATGGCCTTGACGATGTTACCCTGGAAGGACTTTTCGAAAGAGACGGTAACACGTAAACCAGAAATAACTGCCAAAACCTAACACTGAGAAACTTCAAGACATCCCAAGCTATGAATTTCTTTCCCGTTAAAATTGCTGCAACTTGGAACCAGCTGCCCAAAAACATCGTTTCTGCTGGCACTGTGAATACATTCAAAAATCGTCTCGATAAATATTAGATTACGAACCCCAGTATCATAACGCATTAATTCTATATCCCTAACTCCCAGGGGCAGTTCATGATTGAGATTAATGCATGTGACTGAAATGCCTGTACGTGAGTGAAGTGCGTGTACGTGACTGAATTGACTTACAAGATTAAAATGTACATGCATGATTGATGCCCTTACTTTAGACGGCATGGGATTTAGGTATCAATTCAAGAATGTGCAAAACGGCTGGTTTCTATCGTCTTATTCTATCCTATTTTAGCCCGAGTACCCATTTTTATGCGTGGAGACCTACGATATTCTAACATTTTGAAGTAATTCGAAAATTTTAGGCACCCATTCAATGTTTAATGAGTACGTGAAGTGTCATAGATATACATTATGTTTTCTGTGAATGAACTGTATCCGACTTTAAAAACGAACGCCTGCAAAGAAATGGAATCTCATAAAGATTCAAAACATCGAAGTATTCTACATATATCATACATTTCTTCTATAGAAATTGCCCCATACGGTATTATTTTGCTTCAATATTTCAATACGCGTACATCAATGTCTACCATGCAGTCTACAGAAGATTCATATTTCTTCGAGTTCTTCTTCGGTTCATATTATTTTTCTATGTATGGAACATAATTCCACTATAAAATAATACACAGTTTGTTGCCTGCTTGCTTGGTCCGTATCTTTGTCACGCTCTTAAGGATTTAGATAGGAGGAAATTTGGTAAGGTATACATGTATTGTAAGCATTGTATAATGGATACCAAAGGCGAGGTGCCTTTATGATGAAGGCGAGGTGCCTTCAATATGGAAACTCCTTCGCCAAGCCTGCGTCCACTAGCATATGAAACAAAAACATTTCGTAGAAAACACGTGAATTTTCACATTTCACATGTGGGTCTATTAGTATATATATATATGTATATATATATATATATATATATATATATATATATATATATATATATATATATATATATATATATATATATATTTATACATATATATAACATATTGTATGGAATATAAATCCTCTCTGATTCTAGCTGCGAAAGCATACACACGATATTACCAGTCAGCTCTCGGTATCAACGATACCTTCAGCTTCTGGAATGCATCAATGAGTCCAGCTTAGAGCTGGTGGGTGTCGTGTTCCCATTGCACTGTTGACAGAGGGCTGAGACTCCAGGGCTCAATTAGGAATAATAATGAGCACGGGCCAACTCCATTCCTGGAATACGTGCTCCACGATACCAACTCCCTACCAAAATGTTGTACAACTTGCGACACCTAGAATATTGTTTGGTTATTCTGCTCCTTGCGATCGAGGTAGAATGGAGCAGAATAGAACAAACATTTCTAGAATTTTTCATTTTCCTTCATAAATAGTAATTTAGATCAGATGTTATTATAATAAGGGTGCTATTAAAACTCACTCCTAAACCTAAACGAGCAGTTGACTGTGAATTATTCGACTGTTTGTAACTGAATAATTTACTAAATCCTCTCATTTTAATAATTCGATTGCAGTCATAAATGGAATTCAACATCTTCAAAATTCAATATGAAGTTCTTCAAGTTATTCTACCCTAATTTCCAACTTTCTCGATGTATTGAATTTGGATGATGTGCATATAACATATCAAGATATTGAATATAACATATGAATGTAATTTAACATATTGAAATACAATATTAAAATTAAGTATAACAAACGTTTGTGGTTATGCTACAGGGATTGAAACTCGTGAACTTTGACATTAGGACAAAATTAACTTTAACATATTTTCAGAAATAACTCAGATTGGATGCAAGATTGCCCAACTTTACTAGGTAACTTTGGAAAAAATAAGTGGACGCTCTTATCGTGTTGCCGATAACAATTTCTGCCCTCTTCAGAATATTATATTGCATGCAGTGTAAGAAAATAGCTCCAGCACGCAAGTTTAACATTTGATACAGATGTCATTATACAACTATTCTATAAATACAGCGTGGGTCATAAGTAAGATACCTTTTTGAGCATATCAGTGCTGCAAGCGTAGCAGTGCTACCGACAATCCCGCATCCGCAGAGGTACTTTACTTATGACCTCCCTTGTAGGACACATATGTACAGTTGCTCCATATCACTGTCAAAGCTCTGCACCTTCAAGTCAATTTCTAAAAGAAATTTAGGACCGGCAAGTACTGTTGTTTTGCTTAATGTCAAGTACAATGCATCATATTTAATTTCAATGAAGGTATAATCGAGTTTAACCTCGTTAATGATGGAACTCAAGTCTACAACCTCCACCTGACGTGCAAGCGAGGCATCAAAGCTTTAAAATAATAGTACACACAGCGTCGTTGTAGAGTACTGATTGGCTGGTTTGTGTTCCTAGTACCACGCTCTGTGAACTCCCAGAATATCTCTATGCTCTACTAAATCTCCACAATAACTATATTTGTGTACTGTGTATAAGTGCTGACGGCCGATAAGAATAACATTGGTCTACACTGCTTCTTTTTCTAACATAAATTTCCGTAATTACTGCCAAAACGCACTCTCATCAATAGCATTCTCTTCGTGCACCATAAATTCAGGATTCTACTGTGCAACTGTTTTCAATTTGCTATAACGTATTTACCTTTGGGAAACTCATGGAGTCGTAGAGGACATTGTGGTAATAACTACTAACGCATATGCCTGTTACCTGTCAACAAACATCCCAGCCCACAGTCATTTAGTTGAGGTTTGGTTCAAGGTGAAGTTTTTACATTCTTGGCAAAACTTGTCTCTTACCCCATACCGTTGGTTTTCTGTTAAATATTGTAATTCACTATATAGCGGTACTCTTTCTGGAGCAAGAGAAGAAGGTTGTTGGAAAATTCTGTGCCTGATATGATTCAGTTTGATAGCTGCTTGCATGGTATTCTCATTTTCAATCAAGAAATTAAACGGATTAAATTAAGGCTGCTGTAAAATACGACTGCGCTGTTTTTATTGAGAGTAACTGTAAAGCTCGACTGCCGAAAATATAATGGCGCTTCCACGGAAAAAATTCCAATCTAGTTAAGAACCACTCATGATATTTCTATGGCATTGTAAAAGTATAAACGCATGGAGTATGTAATGGAATTGTGAAGCTATGTTCTAAGTATACCGTAGCAACAAATTACGTACTTCAGACTTTCTTTGGAACGTAGGCTGCAACCTAAGAAATTCTGAAGCAAAACAAAAAATTTCTTCTGTAGTTTTTTTCTGGAAACTGTTGATACTTTCAGCAGTTCATGATATGAGTTTCAGTTTCACTGTCTGTCATAGGGGAAATAATCAATATTTTAAAATCTGTGTTACGATGGTATTTGAAGATGAAGGTGTCAGCTATCATGTATTATTGATAAAAATTACTTCATGTACAATTTCAAAACATTTTATAGTACTGCGTTAACAAAGCAGGCCTGAACTGATAGGTTATATTGCATGTCTGAATAATTAAGTATTTGATTCTAAAAAATTATTTTTTCCTCAGAGCGACCGCCACAATCTAATATCACGTTAACCTGTTCGAATTATATCCACTTTGTCAAATAAAAACATTCAGTATCTATAATGATCAATAAAAGTAATTAATAAGTATTGCATCACGTAGACGAATGTTTACTAAGCAGAGCCCGAAAACCTATCTCATATGTTGTTAGCTCATCTAGCACCCCTACGAGTCTCTAACTCAAGTCGCACAACGGAGGACGGAAACAATAATTGTTGGAAACAGCATCACTAGCCTTTAAACCTCAAAGTTAAAAATTCAAACCCAATCCCAAAACATGTATTGTTTGAAATCTTGAAATGTGGTAGATCCACTTATTTTATAACCAGCGGGTTGATAAAAACTACTAAAACATTTATTCCTTATTTTCATATAGGTGCCATACGAAAAATTTATTCCTAGTTTTCATATAGGTGCCATACCAAAAATTTATTCCTTGTTTTCATATAGGTGCCATACGAAAAATTAATTCCTTGTTTTCATATAGGTGCCATACCAAAAATTTATTCCTTGTTTTCATATAGGTGTCATACCAAAAATTTATTCCTTGTTTTCATATAGGTGCCATACCAAAAATTTATTCCTTGCTTTCATATAGGTGCCATACCAAAAATTTATTCCTTGCTTTCACACAGGTGCCATACGAGAGGGACCTGTAGAGAGTAACCACCTAGAATATAAAGGTGAAGTCATAGGCAGTGAAGGAATCGTCACAGCAGTGAACACTCTTTTGACGAGAGTCACTTCAAATAATTCCGTGAGCGCAATAATAAACACACGTCAGGAAGAGCTGCGAAAAGAAGATCAATCAAAAGGCGGACGCTTAGCTAGACCAACAGGAACCCCGTATAGAGGAACATGTGGTAAGTTTTTCATTAGAGTTATTAACCAATGATGCTTTGGTAAATTTCCGTTCAATGAAGATGATTTTTAAATACTTGACCTGGATCAATGTACTGAAGTTCATTATTGCGTGTGTTATAATTATATTACAAGTATTACAATGCATAAAGATGGATACAATGCTCGAATGATATAATGAATGACCAGAATTGGACATGCTGATTTAACACCCTTAACTGATAAGTAATTTTGTAATTTTTTTCTTCGTAGGAGTGAGAGAAGAAGAACATCGGAGCCCTGCAGCTGTGCCTCCTGCAGCGCCTAGGAGGCTTACGGTGAGAGTTCAACGCGTGCCATGCATGTTATCAGTAATGTTGGTTTTCCCTTAAATATGATCAAGAATGAGCGCTCACTTGTCTTAAACTATGATCAACAATAAGCGCTTACATGTCCTTAAACAATCAACAATAAGTGCTTCTTGCCCATAAATTAATCAACAATAAGAGATTACTTTTCCTTAAGTAAGCAACAGTACGAGGCTACTTGCCATTAAATAATCAACAATAAGCGCTTACTTGCTTTTAAATTAGTCAACAATAAGCGCTTACTTGTTGCATAGCTTGGATGACAATAAAAACTACTTGCTTCTGTTGATTGTCAGGATAGGACATGGCCGTATTAATGAATGAACATTAAAATATTTAAAATTTTAAACCTATTTTAATTATCTCCACAAAAATTTTCTGACGAAGGCTTTAAAACTTATTCCCCATTTCCGATATTTTGCAATGAAAGTATTCACTACTGAAGAAAATAAAGTATAATGAAGTATTTTGCCGAAAATGAGTACACTACTGTGTTATAACCTCCATTCATGAACTGCAGTTTTCGAAGAAACTCTCTGTAAAAGCAGGCTTTCAGCAAAATTTTTACAAATTCGTGCATCACAGCAAATGAACTCAACCATAAACATTGACCGCTTATAACATAAATATTTATGGCAATAAAGATTTATCGTTTATTGTGCGACCTCATCTGAACATGAATGATGATGTTCAGATATTCATGTCGAATGAGTAGATGTTGTGCCTTGGTTCCGCATGGAGCATCATTACTACTCTTAAAATCTTAAGGATATGCATCATCACTACTCATAAAATGTTAACATTAAAAATTTTAAAATCCAATGGATCTGTGCTGTGTACTCAGTGGGAAATAAAGTGTATTTTTTCTTTCTTTCTTTCTTGCGGACTGATAGTCAACCAGAATCTCTGTCCTGCCTATTGATTACAGCTAGAGTCATGAATGCTTGAGTGAAACGTACTTTTCTCAGTTAGTTTCTTAGACGTGTCCTAATGAGATTTTGTTGCGATTTTGAACCAAACTCTTATACTTTAAGCCATTTAAATAAGACCCAGCAGAATATGATTCAAGCTACACGCAGCCTACACACTTGTATGTATTTGGATGAACAGAGCTGTTTTCCGAGAGTGTCAGTATCAAGTTTTTGATATATTACTGGTTTGAAATAAAAAATTCACACTAGCACATCCGCCCTACATACTGGCGACGTTCCCGATTCCACCCTGCAACCCGGCGATAGTCATTCATAAAGCACAACATGAGCAGCACCCGAAACTGTTAAAAACACGTAGCCGTTTGGAAATCCAAAACAGCTCATTATGTGCTCTGTTTTTGCCGTGCAACCCAGCGACCGTTGTTCATAAAACAGCATGAGCAGCACCTGCCGGTATAAGGAAATTAGTCAATTTGGTTCCTGTTGTACAACAGCGCCGTGAAGCAGCGCGACAAGACCGCCCTAAAGCCTCCAAGTTGCTGCGGTTGTCCGGTGGAGACGTGCGGGGCACGCGGCGCTACGTTGAGGCGCACGTGGTGGCGGACTTACGACTGTACCACCGAATGGACGCCGACTACAAGAAGGTCGAGAATTTTGTTGCCGGAGTCATCAGCTACACCAACGCGGTGAGGCTTTCAATACTGCATTTGAGTATCTTAGTACGATCTAATGCTCCGAAGCAGCGCTGAGAATCCATAATTAATTTGCTTGTGGTTGGTGATTTTTTAATGTCTGAACAATTTATGGATGCTTTGATTGGATATTTAAGTGTCATCAAATCCTTTGCAAACCTTCTCTTTGCATTAAAAAGTGTTTTCAATAGGCTTACCATTGCGTGCAATGGCTCATGAATATCTTCATTTATCGTATCCTAGTATATTCTTCAAATACCGTGGGCGAAATACACTAATATTTTCAAGATGTTTTCGAGCTCGGCATCCTCCAAAAAGTACCGTATTACGTGTGCAATAACATTTATCTTAATATCTTACTGAATGCATGCAAATGAGTTATTTCATTTGTGTCAATAATGATAACAATTATTTATTCTGATCGAGTTTTTTCGGCCCTACGAACAGTGAAATACAGGGAGCGATGATAAAACACAATTAGAAATTTTCAGCAACTGGTCAATATGCTTTTTACATATCTGGTTTTCTTTGCTTTATAAGGTCGACTAGATATTGTTGACCGAGTATGATACACTTAGTATTACTAATTGAAGGGTGGACAGCACTAGTGGACTACTTGCATTTTTCCCCGTGGTAAATATAATATATTTTCCACGGGAAAAGATGCAAGTAGTCCACTCCCGTGCTGTCGCTAACACAGCGCTGACAGAGGCGATTACGATCCAGTAGTTTACTATATGAAGGGTGGACAGCACTAGTAGACTACTTGCATTTTTTTCCGTGGGAAAAAATGCAAGTAGTCCACTAGTGCTGTCCACCCTTCAATTGACCATTAATAAACTATTTCTTAGTGCGGTCCCAAAGCTTTTGGTTCACTGAAGGTGACTGTTTTAGGATCAATATTGAAATAACCTCTTTCAATGCAGAACCGTCTGAGAGTTGGACACTTTGACCAGTGTTTAACTAATCATCCTGCCTTCCCAGTTTAACTTCTGACGAGCCTAAATGCTCTTTCAGGTGTTTGAGCCGCTGGAAATCAGCGTAGTTCTGAAGCAACTTGAAATCTGGAGAACTGGAGACAAAATCGCCATCACCAGCAACCACGACAGCACCCTGGACAACTTCAAGCCGCACAGAATTGGGCTTTTAAGGAAGGGTTTCGATTCTGACGTTACAGTTCTGCTCACGTACGTACTTCTATCGGTCAGCGGCAAGGTTCTATTAATTAAGTAGTTTATATAAAGACAAAGAAAGAAGCATAAACATAATAGTTACGATAACTCAAACGAACTCTCGATCAGTAGCTGTAAAGTTTATTAATATATTTGAAATAAACACACAAAGTGTATGTTGTTTCTTTAGAAATTTGCAGCGAAAGTATTTTTCCTTAATATTTAAAATGTAAAATAATCAATTAATAGCTTTTTGGTTTTTTCTACTTCAAATTTTGAAAATATTGTGTATCCAAAAAAACAAATTTATAGTTTAGGCTGCGGCACACTTCCGGAAACAAAAATAATAAATCCTGAAATCATATCAACCCTGATTATTTTCATCCGAAAATAATAATAATGAGGTTTCTAGATGAATATGATGTGCACATGATCTATAACAAATAATTATTAATTAAGGTTGAAACTTATTCTTTAGCTGAAGTAATAAATTATCATGATAATATTGTAAATGTTCCTATGAACTACGTTTTCTCAAAACTTACATCGGTTGTCTACGCCGAGTAAAATATACCAGAGCTCAAATTACTCCCTTGAAAATAATTTAACTTTCTACAGGAAAAATACGGTTTTCATGAGGTGAATTTGTTAAGTGCCGTAGACTCTTTGTCGTCGGCAACTTGCATTAATCTAATGAAGGGCTCAAATATTTCGGTGAAGAAATTTGGGTACAAAAAACATAATGATCCAGCTTTGGTTTGTATCAATAAACTACTCCTTTACAGCAAAAAATGTTACACTTCTGTGCAACTTGTGCATGTTGGGTGGGGTAAAAATAGGACATCTCATCTGATGTTATAATGCTCAAAGACTTGCATTTGTTTTTACTTATAACTGTGTTCGGAGAGTTTTTCTGGGTCATTGATTTTGGCTAACTTAGTTTAAGTTTTAAAGTGGATTTTGGTGGCACTTGTTAAAGAAATTAGACTCTTAACGATAATGTGCAGACCCTCACATATGTTATGTAGAATTCAAACATTTCGGAGGAAGCTTATTAATTTTAGACTAGCCTTCAAAATGACTTTTCAACAACTATGAAATCAGAGTCTATCTAACACTTACATGTTAGTAACTGTTGAACGTTGTAGTTTAGGTAATTGCATTCTTTGTGCAGATATATTGACAGATGTGGCAGGCTTAGTTTGCATAGATATTCAATAATAAATTAATTTTAGATGAGAACGTGCTACACAATTAAAGTGAGCTATGACACTTTTTACAGAGACATGGATTTTGAAGGCACCACGATTGGTTACGCGCTGGTGAGCAGCATGTGTTCATCCACAGCCATCGCGGTGGTGCAGGTGAAGAATAGAATAGAATAGAATATAGAATAGAATAGAATGAGGCTATAGGAACGAACCTTCTGGCCCATTCTTGAGTCGGATAATTACTTCGATAATTATTCGGTTGTTTACCCAAGTCCCATGCCGTATTTCTAGCCGCGTCAACCATGTCGGCAGCGGGATTCTATTAGCTATCGCTTTTATAGAAGTGGTATAAATACTTTTATGGAAGTGAAATGAATAATTCTATGAAATTGCTGTAAATACTTTTATGAAAGTCAAATAAATAATTCTATAATAATGATGTAAATACTTTTATAGAAATTGTATAAATATTGTTGTGAAAATAATGTAAATACTTTTATGAAATGATACAAATACTTTTATAGAAGTAATATGACAGGGTTGTTAAATCTTTTTGAGCGGTGAAGGGTCATTATTGTCTTCACGCTGTGTAAACTTGTATCAAAGTGAAATCAAAGTCGGAACTCCTTAACAACAAAAACTTCCTATCTTTTTGAATTGAACGTAGCAAAATAAGCTCATAAAATAAAAGCTTCATGTTATATTTTATTTACTTATTTAACCATCTTCATTGCTGGATTGCTCTCTGGAATCGAAAAAAAATGAGCTTCTGAAATATTAGAGGTGTAATAATAGTTCGAAATAGTTCGTTTATTTCTTATAAGTTGACAGGATTCATTAATCTTCGTTTGAACTGAAATATCAAAAATAACTTGCCCAGACGCATGACTCAGACGTGGTGAGTGTGTCTCACACGGTTGCACATGAATTGGGGCACGTGTTGGGCATGAACCATGACAAGTCCTTCTGCACGTGTGATGACATGTCGTGTGTCATGTACGAAGAGCTCAAGTGAGTCACACATTAAACTTTATGATCACCTGGTTGCATGTTTTGCGTCTCATGTATGCAAATTAAATTTCTGATCACTTGGTTGCATGTTTTGTGTCTCATGTATGTAAATTAAATTTCTGATCACCTGGTTGCATGTTTTTTGTTTCATGTATGCAAATTAAACTTTCTGATCACCTGGTTAGATGGTTTGTGTCTCATGTATGCAAATTAAACTTTCTGATCGCCTGGTTGCATGTTTTTTGTTTCATCTATGCAAATTAAACTTTCTGATCACCTGGTTGCATATTTTTTGTTTCATGTATGCAAATTAAACTTTCTGATCACCTGGTTGCATGTTTTTTGTTTCATGTATGCAAATTAAACTTTCTGATCACCTGGTTACATGTTTTTTGTTTCATGTATGCAAATTAAATTTCTGATCACCTGGTTGCATGTTTTTTGTTTCATGTATGCAAATTAAAATTCCAGATCAGCTGGTATCACATTTTTGCTTCATGCATGCAAATTAAACTTCCACGTCAACTGGTATCACATTTTTGAGGGACATTCATGATGAGCTCAAATACGTTCGAACTTTAATCTTCAAGTCCGCTGGCATGACATTTTGAATTCAATAACCGATAACTACTCTGATAAAATAATGCAACTTGTATTCACGTAAAATATTTGTGATGTGTCATGTACGAAGAGCTGACGTGAGTCCGAAGTTATGTATATTTTCAAACCGGTTGGTGTGAAATTCTAAATTTCAAAGACGACAGGTACTCTGGTAAAACAATTGAAGTTTCATTACTGTAGTATATTTTTTAAGCGGGGTGAATGGTCAGATAAAATAAAATGTTTGAAGGAGAAATTTTTCTGTAAACTGTAAATATCACTCGGAAGTGAAACATAAATTAGTATTCATTAGAAATTGTTTATTGTCTTTGAACTAGGCCTATATTTTGTACTCAGTATTTTGGTTTAAGAGTGTGATGGACTATTAGACCTACATGTCAACACAAATAATGTATGCATGCTGTTGTGAAGAAATATTTATAAAAAATATGAAGAAATCGCAGTTGTGACGATCTTAAAATAATCCTTTCTCAAAATTGCAATCATTCAATTTGACATTCAAATGTTGTAAACAAATTAAACTTTTACGTATGTATAAACAAAGTAAAAGTACTGTTTTGTTGCACCACCTGCTAGCGGGGCGATGAAACCAGCGGTGAAGTGGAGCAACTGCAGCAAAATTCACTTGGCTTCTCATTTCGTGCACGGCGAGTTTTCGTGTCTACAAGACATTCCGTCAGTGACACAGAGGCGCGTCGAGTTCTGCGGAGACGGAGTGGTGGACCAGGAAGAACAATGTGACTGCGGTCCACCAGACATGTGCTCCAACCCGTGTTGTGATCCGTATGCGTGTACCTTCAGGCCCAACGCCACTTGTGCATCCGGATCCTGTTGTGACCTCCAGGTGCTACTACGAAATTACATCCCTTCGAGTTTATTATGAAAAAGTAGTTGCTTACTCCGAGTTAACTTTGAAAAAGAGGACTTCAGCATTAAATTTTATTGTTCGAGTAGTTTACCTCGAATGAACATCAAAAACAGTATTTGAAGACAATTTTTTTTGCTGAAAAAGTATTTCATACTAAAATTTTATAGTAGCCAAGTCTCGAATTCAGGACACACCGTTTATGAAATTCTTCTTGTTTACAATGTTCAATGTTAACAATGTTTTTGTTCATTTCTTGAATTGCGATGATTGACATTCGTGGAATATATTTAGGAATTTAAGTCAATGTTGCAGGCATTCGGCTAAAAGTCCTCTATTTTTAATTAATTAGCATTGTATATATAACTCTCAGTCTCAAAAATGTGTCTCCGTCGTAAAATTTGAACTGGAAAAAATAAAACAATGTTAAACAACGATTATTGTCTTACAAAACGATTATTGTCTTTGAAACGATCATTTTCTTATTGTCAGTTCGTGCTTTTAAAACTTTCTAGAAACAATGTTTGTTCCATTACTACTGTCTGCACATGGCGCGGTGCTTCATTTCGCGGTCCTCAAACAAACATTTCCAGACTGGGAGATTGAAAGGGATTAGCCAATTTCTTAGCCCCCTTGTTTACCAAATATCATTTACTGCACTTCTTTCTTTGGGATTATGTTAAAGATTTCATGAATCGAACAAAGATACTAGACATTACTGACCTAAACTAAAGGTAAGAAATCGAGTACTGTCTTGAAGTGCTTCGTGCAACTAATGGTGCCCATATAGAGATGTATCAAACGAGGTAAAAAATTCAGTATCTAATTCTCATTTTTCAACAACTTTCACACATGTATCTTTCCATACATGTACTACAATAACTAAAAAAATATGACAAATTGTAAAGCATCTTAATGGACACCCTATCAGATTCAACGTTAGGTACACGTGTCAGCTTCATTTTCTACATTTAAACCCTTCAAGAACCTCATTTTTATTTCGACAGTTACTTGAAATTTTGATGATCATTTGAAGAAATTGCTTGGTGTTTGTTCAGACATGTCATCCTGCTGCCACATCGACTCCATGCCGGCAGTCTCGTAGTGAATGCGACTTGCCCGAGTTCTGCTCAGGCTGGTCGGAGACGTGCCCGCCAGACTCCTACGTGTACGACGGCTTCTCGTGCGACGATGGTCAGGTTTGTACCTGAATGTTACTTCGTGGCTTTCAAATCATAACACTTTGGCCGCGATGTGCGCCATATATGTACACGTACTGTGTTATTCGTACGGACTAATTTTGGAATCGCAGTCAAAGTGATAATACAGGGTGCGGCAACATAACTTCCTATTTTCAAGGGAACTTCTTTTGAAAAAAGGAAGTTATGTTGCTTAGCCTTGTACGTGTACGCACTTTTTTTGAGTAATTAGTGGTGACTAGTACAGTTGAATATATTTTCTAGTGAACTCTGCTCAATTTAAAGTTAAGAATGCATATTAAAGTCCGTAGATTTTTTACCTCTTCCCATTGAAAGGATTAACAAATGTTTCTGCTTTCCTTCCAAACACGAAGATTAGCGCTATGAGGGATTGCATTAATAAAAGGAGCTCGATAATCTTTGCATCTATCGATGACGCTATGTCTTCAGGATATTTTCCAACCCAATTTTTTTCATTATATTCTCTTCAGAGCTCTTTTAAATGAGGCCCAAATTGGTTGATGCCAATGCAGTCTGATTTTTAAAAGTAGTTATGAACTCTATTGATGGATTGCAGCGCAAGAAGACATAAATAACATTTTACTTTATTTCATTGAATGGTGATGGAGAGAATTGAATGTGAAGACAACAAAGCGATTTTATTTCGTAAAAGACAAATATATTAGGACTTTTCAGAGCTTCATTACATAGATATCTTCAAAATGATCTGAACCAAGACAAAAATATTTTGAATCTTTTCTGTAGCAGTAGATCATTAGTCGGATATAAGAGCTATATTTATTTTGATATCCATTGCTCCATTGTGAGTAAACATTGGATGCGATCATGACAGAATAAACAGTTCATTTTGATCCATTGTCCCAAAAAATGTCTTCAAAAAATGTACCTACCGTAGAATTGAAGCGTATTTGGCGCATCTGTTCACTTCTTCAAAAGAAGACTAAGATTGCATCATGGATTTTCTGCTCTCAGAAATAGAACTTTCCCAAGTTTTTCATTTGATGGAAATTTGTGTGAGTGCTGTAACTGTGAAAAATTCGAATGATGTAATTCATCATTGTATATTGAGTACAATAGGTTTGTGGGGAAGTCTGGAGTGTATTTTCAATATGTTGTAAAGCTTAAAGTTTATTTAACAGAGTTTATAGTTTAACAGAATCCCCGCTATTCTTTTAACATTTCACAACGCCATTTTTCAAAGTAGAGTATCAGTTGAACAGAATTACTATCATTAACCTGGGAAAAGCATACATAAGGGTTAGCAAACCCTTCCTAAACTTTTAATATATAATGTAAAATAACGCTTGTCATCTTCTTCAGGATTTACTCAGAAATTCCCTGTTTACCAAAACGAACGCGTCTTTCTTATTCAGAAATGCGCCGGCTCCAACCTACGGGAGAAGTTCACAGATTTATGAGAGTCTCTGTAAATCGGCTTTGCAGGGAGGTGTTAATTAAGCAGCTTACTCTTCAAACTATATAGCCTGGACCTGGCCAGACTCACTTATTTAGACTTACACAAAAAACAAACTGACGCGCCTAGAATGAGAGAGACTCGTGAGAGTGTATGCAGAGCTGGAGATTCTATTTAACCATACACTTTAACTTTAGTTTATATATCATAATTTTTTACAATCAGCTGTTGTTTGTGAATTTTTATTGCTGAGAAGCCTGGAAATCAACAGGGACATTTGTCAGAATTAAAGCGTAGTAGTTAATCTGAATTAGTTGGGGCATTTGCAGAGACTAGAGTTTTTCGTAGAATCTCGATTGATTCTTCGTTAGCGACATTGACGGGAATCACCAATTATTTTTGGAAATTGTAAGCTTGTACTATTACACTGTAACAAAAATTTGATGGAAATCAGGCAAATATTGATTACTATCAACCTCAAAGTTAATCGATATCTTCAACCCAGTAGAATTAAAGGATCAGTTTGTGATTTCAACCATTTTCATGCAGTCACTTCAATAGGTTTATTGCTGTCAGTCTGACAATGATTTTTCTTCAAGAATGTTGTTTATTTTTTAAAGCTCAGTTAGTTTTCTGTTATGTGACTGTCACTGTTTTTCTCGATACTTGTTCCGATTGCGCCATGCTTCATGTACCTGTGCCCCTCTCAAATATCTTGATACAGTTATCTAAACTGAGTTTTCTTCATGCCTTAGATAATTCATGGACCATCGTCAGCGACAGCGATTGAGGAAACTTGGTCTCTCTCTTCTCCCTTGGTCGCCTTGTGTCGTATTTTATGAAGTGTTACCAGCATTCCTCATTACAGGGTCACTGCGTGGCTGGCAAGTGCGGCAGTCACCGCATCAGGTGCGAGACGCTGTTCGGCCCCGGCGCTGTCCCAAGTCCAGACCGATGCTTCGCTAACAACGTCTTGGGCGGGGAGGGTCAGAACTGTGGCATGTATCGCTCTTCCATCACCTATCGGAGATGTGACCGAGAGTGAGTAGAAGAAATGGTTTTGCTCCACCACCTATCGAAGATGTGACCGAGAGTTAGTGGTAGAAATAGTTTTGCAAAAATTAAATTTTTATTTCGCAGAAATTGTTAACTTTCAAACATGAAATTCAGATTCGAAGTACGCCATCGTCTTCAGTTTCATTTTGAGAGAATTATCTTGTCAGGTTCCCGGAATTACTTTGTTATCACAGGGGCGTGCGAACAGGTCAATATAAAATAAAATTTCGAGAATTATAGGAGATTGTTTATCTTGAAAAAAATTATCTGATATAAGAGCGTGATTTAAAAATATTATGATTTATAAATGAATAATTCTATATTCAAAGAAAACAATAGTGCTCTCTGCCTCTATATGTATACTTCCAATGTAAACAGTAAATCTTGTACATAAGTCAAGTTATCAATTAAATCTTTAAAGATTCAAATGCCACTATGCTTACAGACACTATAGTTATGTTTCATTAAGTATTCACTGTGTGTCACTTGTCAAAGATGCAGGTACGTCATATCAAAGGTATACGGTACATTCGCTGCAGAGCGCAATTGACAGACTCTTCAACAAACTGGCAATGATAAGAGTATGCCTGACTATTATTTTAACTAGCTTGAAACTGGTGACTTACGACATGACATAAATTAGGTCATCACATGACTGCACAACAGCATCGATAAAAATTTTGTAGCTTTCAGTCCAGATATGAGCAGTTTGATCTACAAGTACACTGTGACAGCATCGTCATTTCATAAAAGAAGCAACCTTGTATTTCTGAGGAGCATAGACGTACACTGCAGTAATCTTAATTACCAATTCATGTTCAGTTCAGTGAAGTGTGGGTCGATCTACTGCAACCCAGTCACTAGACTGATCATCCCGCGAGCTGGAGTGATGTTGTGGCAAAACAGCGCCCAGTGCTTCACTTCGTACGCACATAACATTTCTGCAGTACCAGAACTCGAGCTTGCACCCGACGGGTCGACTTGCGGTGACGGCAGGGTATGTATGGTGCCGGAGAAC
>VCRD01000988.1:53513-81583 GCA_006783055.1 Trinorchestia longiramus | reverse complement strand
CTCGCTGTTTATCGATGCAGCGACAAATTTCAGAACAATAACTCATTAGAGGCAGAATAATGATATTCATTATTTTGCAGCTGAACCAAAGTAACAATAAAAAATAATAAATAACTCCAAATGAGAAAAAATTAATAGGGTCAATTACTAATTATAATATATCCTTCAAACCAAGCATTATGCTTTTCAGTAATTTTTTTTATCGTCACTAAATTTCATCAACGCATCTGACATAAAAAACAGGCTTGATGAACTGATGTAATTTAATATTGAATTAATTATTATATGTCCTTTGAGAGAACGACTACTACGAGATGCGGCAGCATAACTTCTTTTTTTTTGTGAGCGTATTTCACATCAAAAAACGATTTTGTAAATCCTCCTTTGAATAGAAACTGTTGCACTGAATTAAATCCTAGCATACCATAACTCGACGTGTCGCTCTGGTAGCGCACTGGATGATGTCGATGTGCAAGAAATTCGATCCTTGAATGAGCTCATAAAAATTATAACGATATCTATACGAGAATACCTAGAAAATTACTAATGTACTTTCATCTATTCGGGTGGTAATGTTTCAGATACACGAACAATAATAAGTTCGATAATTGCCATCAGCTACACGTCTACCACGTATCTTATTGTTAAAGCTTTATTCTTTAATTCAACTGAATCCTGTTTCTACTCTGTGATGTAATTATAACAGGTCTTAATAAATTATTTCAGGAAGCCCTTAATATTAAAAAAAAACGTGCTAAAAAAATACATACAAAATGTTAGATCAAGTCAAATTCTTAGGGGATATAATAACGTGAAAGTTTTAGCCTTTAATCTTCACATTAAGTTGAAGAAGGATAAGGATCACTAATCGTTATGTCCTAATGTAAACGAAAATACTCTTGCAAAAGTGTTAACTTCTCCCAACCTAAAAGTTTTTATAACTGATGTTTAGTAAAATTTTATTCGGATTTTGGACTTGGGCTTGGATTCACGCAAAGAACAAAATGAGAAACTTCTTTTCAAAGGTAAGGTGAGTACCTTACTTGTCTACCTGTCTTACCTTTGGTCTACCTGTCTACCTGTCTTGCCTTTGGTTTACCTGTCTACCTGTCTTACCGTTTGTCTACCTGTCTACCTGTCTTACCTTTTGTCTACCTGTCTACCTGTCTTACCTTTGGTTTACCTGTCTACCTGTCTTGCCTTTGGTCTACCTGTCTACCCGTCTTACCTTTTGTCTACCTGTCTACCTGCCTTTAGGAACTGAAAAGATTTAACTAATTTCAATAAACCATGGCCTCTGTATAAATATTGCTCAAAGGACTACCATAATCTGTTCATTTATGTAAAAAGTGACATCATAATACGTTCATTTATGGAAATAGTTAATTTAAAGCTTGTAGGGTAAACTTTAAAATTAAGCTGAATAATTCATGTAAGATTCCAGCACGCTGAATAAATAAAGAATGAGATGAATGCTTCGCACACAATGCACTGAACTCAACAAAAACAAGTCTAGTGGGCTGCTGAGATACAGCGTCAATTATAAGAATTTTAATTAACTAAATCCTGGCATTGTACGTTGCTCAAAAACAAGCTTATATTTTACGACATCGTAATGGCGGACGTACCAAGAATTGGTAGTTCTCATTCACCTCGAAAAAGTTGATTTTTCGTTAGTTTTAACTAAAAAAAGGATTGCTCTCCATGTGGGTTTTGCACATCGTTAAAAAAATTAGCAAATTCTCAAGACCTAGCATCTTCTTAACGTGTTTTATAAGATCCATGTCTTGTATAGGGATGTCTTTTAATTACGATGTTTTCTGTCGGTTGGTCTTGCTTGGTAAATAATAACTGCATAACAAACTGATGCCTCAGATGAACAACACTGGAGAAAATTATATTATTTGGAGTCAGTTTCTATTTTACGTTGAATTGCTTACGCGTTTTGGGGTCTCCGATGCAGGGCTAGAATTTCAAATTAAAGATTTTCATCGTACGGGATTTTAATAATTGTAAAAACACCTAACACGAATTGCTAGGGTGGTGAGATGCTTGTAACTTGCATTCAAACCCACGATGTTTGTAAAACTTGACAAAGGCAAAGAATGTTGCCCCAATTTCATAAACTCTATTATGTTTCTATGACTAAATTTGGTCTCCATGAATTGGTGCAAAACTTAAAAAAGTTAACCTAATGATGGCAGTCAGTCTTTGTGTTGTTGAGCAACATTCGTAAATACGAGAACGCAATCGCTTTTTAAATCAAAGATAATTTAATTTTCCCATTTACAGTTAATATTGCTTTTATTCACCTGGTTGTGTTTCGACTGAGGCTTCTGTACAAATATTAATTATTTCATTAAGAGTAAATAGTAAATTATTTGTTCATTCAGTCATTGATAGCAACAAAAATTCTGGCTTTTAAATAAATGTGAATTCCTTCGCGTTTTAACTAAAGAAACAAAACTGGATTCTAGTACGTACAGCTGAAATTATTTGATATTTTTCAAGACTTGGACACGGAAATAAGGTTTATGATATCCGTTACTTTTAACAATTGTTCCAAGGTTTCATTAGACTTTCCTGGTATTCGTACTGATAAATGTTTTGTGAGAGAAATTTGTACTTCATTACAATGGGAATTTATTTATATTATGTTTGAAATTTAAAACTCTCTAGATAAAGAGTTCTGTGATGCGTCTTATGAAACAAAGACGCAGTGCATGTGCACTTCGTACGTGTACTCACACAAGGTGTTATTAGTACGTATTAGGTTCGAGACGAATATTCGTACGAGGTTCCCAAAACTCTTATATAGTAAGGAGGATGTTCACATTCGTGACCACGTTTTAGTTCTGTATTTTTTTTGTTGCTTGTTCCAACGAGTTCTATGAATTCAACACGGGTAGTTGAAGGAATAAAATGAAGAATGCCTAAGCCTCTCTCACGAGGTATCCTGCTTATCAATTAGACAAACCTCGGTCTGTTTTCCTTACTTTGTGCCTGGACACAGTATGCAGTACGCACTATGCAGTATGCAGTATACAGTATACAGTACTCAGTATACAGTACACCATATACAGTACAAAGAATGCAGTATACAGTACACAGTATACAGTATGCAGTATACAGTCCACAGAATGCAGCCTACAGTACTCCGTATACAGTACACTGTAGTATACAGTACACAGTATGCTATATACAGTATACAGTACCCAATATATGGTATGTAGTATACAGTATCTAGTATACAGTACTCAGTATGAGGTATACAGTCTACAGTACGCAATATATGGTATACAGTATACAGTGTGCAGTATACAGTACACAGTACTCAGTATGAGGTATACAGTATCCAGTACACAGTACTCAGTATGAGGTATACAGTATACAGTACACAGTACTCAGTATGAGGTATACAGTATACAGTCAGCCCAGACTTCACTATCTCTAGGAACTACAATTGGCTCTCAGTATTTGCCTGATTTTGAAGACAAAATTTTGCTGGGTTTAGTCCTTGGTAAAATCTTGCATGGGGCGTGGAAATTAGTTAAAGTTTGAATGAATAATCTATATATTAATACGATTGTAGCCATGCATCTATGTGTGTCCAACCCTTCATCAATAAATTGCGGTATCTATGCTTCACCTTGACCACAAACCTCCACTCTTAAAGATTACAGGAAATTTGTTAATAAGGGCCTTATCTTAATTATTCAAATTATTGTGCACGTACTTTGAGTGTTACAATCATGATGGTACCTTAATTTAGAATTACCAGTTAGCAATTATTCCACTACATAATAATACACAGCTTGCTTTCTTGCTCGCCTGCTTGCTTCCTTGGTCTGTCTTTCTTTCGCGCTCTTAAGAAACTAGATAGGAGAAAATTTGTTAGGGTATACATGTATTGTAAGCATTGTAATGTGGATACCAAAGGCACATCCTTCAGTGTGGGAACTCCTTCGCAAAACCCGCGTCCAATAGCAAACCAAACAAAAAATTTCAATAGAAAATGTGTGGGTCTGCTAGTAGACATGATTTCTTGTGAGGAACGAATATGTAGGAACTAGTGTGTCCGTGCCATCAAAAATGATGGCAAACCTAGTGTATAATAAACACTTAGAATACAGTATTTTTGAGCCGCAATAGAAGTAGTTATAGCCATTCGTGTCATATCCTAGATACAGAAATTCAGCATTACTGAAAGCAACTGCGAGCTTGTGTATGTATATTGTAATATGCAATACCCCGCCGAACTCCCTATCCACGATACGGACTCAAATACAGGGTGGCGCATAAGTAACGCACCCTTTTAAAAAATTAATAATAAATAAAGTATTACCGCAATATACACTGGGTATCTGTAGACAGGATACGACATGTAAATAAACTTTAAGAGTTCCTCTATCGTTTGCAATTGAAGGGTGGACAGCACTAGTGGACTACTTGCATTTTTTCCCACGAGAAAAAATGCAAGTAGTCCACTAGTGCTGTCCACCCTTCAATTATCCCCATCGTTATAGCCTACCTTTCATAGTTTATTTATTATTAATTTTTTAAAAGGGTGCGTTACTTATGCGCCACCCTGTATATACGGCTCTGGATCTGTCTAATTTTTTGAAAGTAACTTATTATAGTGCACTTGTACAGCAAAAATGAGTGTATTAATTTACCAGTGAACTGAAACCAAGACCGCCAATACTAATTTCTTCCTATCTATTCTTAAGAGCGTGACACGCAACATGTTAATAAATAAATACATATATAAACACACGACGGTCATTCATAGTATTAGATAGATTAATGGAGGAAGAAGATCGGCTCGTGGACATATTTCGTGGTATTGTAGAGGAATACAGTTCAAAACCACAAATAACAACTTAACAGTAATTTGCTCCTATATTTTCCCAATTCTGCAGTTTCAGAACAAGTGAAGGAAATTGTATTATTCGTAGAATCTGAGGATTGTTCGGTTCTTTCGCTTCTGAGGTGTCGTCGATAACAAAATCCCATACCTTTCTTCGTTTTCAAATGGAAATTCATTTGTAGTTCAATTATCAAAAAATGAGATCAGATCTAACTTGGATGGTATTGAAAAACACGGTTTTATTTGACGCTGGTCCAGCAACTTCAACATTGCGCTGCTGCCTGATGCTTCGATCTTATGCAATAACATGTGGACTTTGGTATCCACAATACAGCAACTTTTGAATAATCCAGGCTTGAATATTTTGTATTAAATATTTCGAATGACCTTACGTTTGGGGTCAATTGAAATAAGAACGGAGGCGGAGTCCGCGAAATCAGTAGGCGGCCCTGCGAAACCAACAAAGCATATAGCGTTGCGGTCAGTTCGCTCTTGTGTGTCTCAGCGGATGGTTGTTGGTGCTGGTCTCCAAGGACGTACCTAACTGGACCCTGGCTCGCTCATGTGTCCTGTGATATGGAACTTCTGGATCGCTTTTAATTGTGAAGCCTGTTCCAGTTGGAGCTTATATTGCGTTAGTGAAGTAAAAGTGCATCCGTGGACTGGAAATTTATTCGTATTTTGAAGTTTAAAAGTAACTTACAAGTTGATGAATAAAAATTTGAAGTATGGAATTCAAAGACGGGCGCAATGAACTAATAGGGAGCAAGCCACGATAACTCAATTAATCAATTCCTGCGCAAGTTGCTAGAGTTAAGTTACTGGTGTGGAACCCTAGCTAGGGATACTGAGTGAGTTCTGTTGCTTCAAACTTCCGTGTGAAGTATCAACAACCTAGTATGGATAGCGGTGTTGCAGGTCTGAAAATGGTCTTCTGGCTGCTGCTCGTGCTGCTGCAGCACGTCACGCTGCCTGTATCAGCGAACTGGATGTGAGTACTCGAGTATGCATGCTAGTGTTCACGATCGAGGTGCTGTGTGGCACCCAAAAATTCTTAACCCGAAGTTTTATTGGTATCTTGGATACCAAGTGTGTGTGCATAAGGTAGGTATTCTCTTATGAAAGATGTTCAATAACAAATCGAATATCTGTCTTATGCATGTAATTGGTACAAACTGTGGTTGTGCGTGTGTGAACTGTACAGTTTGACACGCACAGAAAACACGAATGCCACAGAATGTGGTTGTGCGTGTGTGAACTGTACAGTTTGACACGCATATAAGAAGGAGAGCTAGGATGCTTGAGCCTTCATCTAGGATAGAGGGGAGCTGGTACTCAGGTTGTTCACGTTGACCCACAAAATATATACCTCGTCCATTCCCTCTGTTCCTCCAATCCAATATTTGCTCTTTAACACGTTGACTCCGAAGTGGTACGTATGTGGACCACTTAGGTTAGGTTCTGTAATTTTTTCAGATCCTTCTAGTGACTATGTGTACAAAGTGAAGTTTTACACCAGCCAGGCAATCGGAGGCAACGTGTTCACAGATACCCTCATTTTCTTCGGTTCTGTATAGTTCTAAAGTTAATTTTCTTGTGGTTCTTCATTATTTTGAAATTAATCTTGTTTTGGTTCTTTATAGTTCTGTAGTTAATCTTCTTTTTCATTATTATTCATTAAGTAAAACTTCTGGTTATACTCCAGCGCAAGTTGTTTTCATGAATGGAATGACAGTAGCAAGTACTTCAGACGATGTCTCCAGTCTCCGTGGAAGCGATGCAGGCAAGCAACGTGTCCAGTACATGGGTAAATTATCTCTAGCAGGAAATAATTTACATGAATATTTATATCTTGTCATGTCATATCACATAAGCACCTTGCCCGTTCAGCTTTTTAAAAGTTTCAGTACTTATTAATTCTGTACGCCTGCTTAAAACTTCGATTGCTATTACAGCCTCTTTCCTTTTTCATAGCTAAACTTGCTTTCTGAATGGTGGTTATATTCTGCATGGTGTCCTTCTAATTAGGAATTTCTTAGAACTCTGTTTTACGAAGGAAATTATGCTTCGAGAATTTAATTGTTTTTAAATGTGAAAAGCCGTCAATAAATAATAATAGATAATAAGCCTGCATTAAGTTCTGGATGCTCTCAGACAACCTCGTTCACTTGATATTCTTTGCGTTCAAAAAAATAAAATGAACTTTGTGCGTTGGTTGCGTAGGTTGCGCGTGGTTGCGGGTTGTTGCTGTTGGTTACGGTTGGTTGAGGTTGATTGTGGTTGGTTGCTTATACCTGGACACGTGGTTGTTGGTAGTGGACAACTAAATAGAACAAAAAGATGTGATGCACCTAATTCTCTTTGCTAACGATGATTTACCGCGAACTCTTCTGTGAGTTTGTTGGTCATGTCAGATAAATCATATTCCCTTTGGTCAGAAATAGTTGCTGCCTACAATTTCCGGTGTTGATCAGAAATAATTGGTGCAGAGGAGTGAAAAAGTTTAAAAATTTGAGTCATCCATTATGCTTTCAATTTTATGCATGATACTTTGAAAAAGTACGAGAAACAAAAATAAAAAATAATTTCAAGAATATTTCTTGGAACAATAGTGCCGGAATATTTTCTCGACTGTGCACCAACTGTTTCCGACCAGAGAAACTAGTACTTTCGCTAGGGAAAAATTTACTTGTGCCGCGGGCGAACTTTTTAGCGCTTTTCTGGAACACGCAAAACTGGTCTGTGGCTGATGTCTTTTGAGGCCAAACCTGCCGATGTCTTTTTATAGTAGAAATGGTAATTTGAAGAGAGGCAACATTTCAATTGTTATAACTCAAATTTCTGGGCCTGTGTTTCAGGTGGCTGAATATCAGCTCTTATAAGCTCAATATCAGCTCTTATAAGCTCAATATCAGCTCTTATAGCTCAATATCAGCTCTCATAGCTCAATATTAGCTCTTATAGCTCAATATCAGCTCTTATAGCTCAATATCAGCTCTTATAGCTCAATATCAGCTCTTATAGCTCAATATCAGCTCTTATAGCTCAATATCAGCTCTTATAGCTCAATATCAGCTCTTATAGCTCAATATCAGCTCTTATAGTTCAATATCAGCTCTTATAGCTCAATATCAGCTCTTATAGCTCAATATCAGCTCTTATAGTTCAATATCATCCCTTGTAGCTCAATTTCATTTCTTATAGCACAATATAGAGAGTTTAAACCCCCTCTTTAAATTTAACTTCAGGAGTTACTGAGATGCTCTTCGATGCTTTTTACCTCAATCTATAAAGATACGTTAGCCACTTGACTCTATCTCCTAGTGTTTAGTCCGGCAGAAATAAATGCAATTGGTTGTACATGGCTCTAGAATTTCTGTTTACGTTATCTCTCTTCTTCATTGATAAATAATTAATACATTAAATGGTCTGCATACCTAAGGCTGTGCGAGTTCTCGTGAACGTCGTTTTTTCATACATGTTGTAAGTTGATGTGGAAAGTACGTTAGTTGTTATAGGTGCATGATATCATTTGTGTGGTAACGCCTTTTCGCGTTGTTGCTTAAATATTATCATTGAGCACATTTTTCGACTGGGTTTTCATAAAATTCAACTTCTTTTCATTGCATACACCTTTACGAGGGAGAATGTCTTCCTTCCTCAATAATATTTATTGTGTAAGTAAAAAAAAGAAGACGAGATGCCTCGATTGAGTCGTAGAGATAATTCGCCTAATCATCAATGAGTTTGAAAAGCTCCGAGTTTTTAGCTTCCAATAAAGTCGACTATTACCTCACTCACTCCAGCGATACACGGACCTCCACAACAAAACCCTCAAGTTTTATTGGCTCTTCTTGCTCATTTACTTCAGGAGCTTTTTATTTTGATTATAGGGTATCATCGATGCTTTCCTCGCTGTTGATTGTAAGCATTCTGTGGTCTTTTGAGCATACACCAGTAGAGCTACAGTCAAGTATGCATGTTAAAAGAGGCCAGTTACTACAGACAATACGCTCTCTCATATCAACATTTGTTCCTCGATCTCCCGCTTTATCTGCGTCAGAATAATGTAATGCTGCCTTAGAATTGCCGTACTTGTGTTGTGTGGGAAGATGATGAGAGTTGTTAACGTTATGTTCACCAAATTGTGTTGTTTATTTAACAATAAAATGTTGCTTTAGTGCAGTAGCCTCGAGTTAACAGAGCTTGTGTTCCATTTCTGAGGCTTTATGATATTCCATTACTTCCAGTTGCTAGGTTCTCGTGTGTACAAATTGACTATACATTATCAGGTGGGGTCATACACTATCACTTTTATTCCTTGTTTTCTCAGCACTATAGAAGATTTCCGGCTTTGAAATTCGTTTGTATTTAAGGTCACTATTTTTTTCATCTAAAATTGGTATTTCTTTCGTGTACAGTTCTGTTTTTTTTTTAGAATTTAACTTCGATTTTTCTATTGCTGTATGTTGAGAAATACATGCACGAAAACTAGAGATCTTGAATTTTTTTTTTAGCACTAAAACAATTTTCATTTTGTGGCTCCGTAATTATAATTATGTATTACTTTAGTGGACTCCCGATCTTTTCCTTCTGAATTTGAGCAGAATTAGAGACCGTAGACGAAATCAGTCTATATTTGATTTGTTTTATGAATTCCCAAAGGGCGACTTGCACACACATCTTTGTTCGTTCAAAAATACGCTCGCAATCAAAAAACTTGTAATAAAACTACTACACAAACAAACGGCAATTGTTGCCTGGCTATTCAGTACTCCGGCGCCGAGTTGTAGGACAATGATAATTCCTCATTGCCTCGGTGCCTTCAATTATTTTGTCAGAATCTATGATTCCTCGTAGTAATGGAATTTAATTAGCAGACAGCACCGGGTTTTGGACGAGCAGGAATGTGCTCACATCGTAATTAAGGCGACACAACTGGCGCTCCAGGCCAAAGGGATGCCTCCAGCTCCCAACAAAAGAACTCCGCGGCCTCGGCACTTCCATCTTTTATTGCCAGGTCCACGACTCAAAATTAAGCTCTGCAATAAACAATTTACCGCCTGACATGATAATTGGTAAACTTTAGGGGTAATTCTAAACTTGATTCCCTCTCAGCAGAGTTGTTCTACGATTTTTTCTCCATTTGAATGTCGTATCCCCGTTATTGTAGTCATATTTAGCCTGCACAGCTACGTACACTTGTGTTCACTCTACCTTCCTTGTATTTCATTACGTTTTAACTTTTACTGACATTTGTCGTCGATTCATTTATTTTAAAATAATGAGCAAATCTTTTGTATCCTGATTTCGGGAACTATCTTCTAATTCCAAAAACACAACTATGTTTTTGGAATCAGATACAGTAGACCAAATCAGTCTATATTTGATCTGTTTCATGAATTCCCGAGGGGCGACTTTGTGTATCATCTGCACAGCCCATGAATTTTTTGTCATATTAAATGTTTCGTGAAGTCATGAGTCCAATTAAAAATTTAACATAGAAGTTCAGCCGAATATGTCTTTCCTACATGGGATACAATTATATAGGTAGATGGATACAAACCTGCAAGACCTACAGGAAGAGCGGGGTTAAAGCCCTCGGATTTGCATTTAACTGGCTCTCTATGCTCGTAGTTTCGCTCCTTTATTCTTGAAAATGGAGTACGACAGCGTATTAATTATATCTATTATTCCACTCGCAAAATAAGGGGGACGAAGGACGTTGATCAAGAATTTGTTCGTCAGCGATTCTATAAGTACGGTAACAGTGGAGAGTATATTTGATACTTTGCATTTAATAAAAGAGCTGCAATATACACGCATCTTGTACTTTTTTGCGAGTGATCAGTGTTTGATTCGTGAAAATCTCATGGTGTTATTGTGTCTCGCCAGGTGTATACATAATGCTGTTCAATTCCGGATTGGTCGATGATGTATCTTCATACTCGTAAAACGTTAAGAATTGCACTTAAAGATTCGGAATGTGTATTGTGCGTATACATATATGTATCATGCTCTTTGTGACTTAGAGAACCGTCGCGAGTTTGGTCTCGTTCATGGTAAAATATAGCCATTATGTGTCAAAATAATTCATTCCTAGCACAAACAGGAATGTATAATTAAGTACGGGTGTACATTCATCTCTGTTTTTTTTAGTTTTAACAGAAGCGTAGCATTTCTCAGTAACAACTGATGCTCCTAATCTCTCCTGATCGACAACCGGAACAATTCTTTTCGTACACAAGACCTTAGCAGCTCATGAACTGATATTTCTGTTTCTTCAGAAGAACACATACAATGCTTCGCTCAGTGCTTAGTACATTTCGTACTTCACTTAAGTTTAATAGAACATACACTATACTTCGCCCAGTGCTTAGTAGATTTCCTGTTCCACGTAACTTCACTGGAACTCATTGAATGCTTCGTGCAGTTCACAGTACATTTCCTGCACCAAGTAAGTGTACACAAAATGAGGTGGCAGTGTACAAAGTTCCTATATCTGTCCCTGAAGGTCCTAAACCAACAGGGCCCTGTACGCAGCGCGGGTTCCAGGTTAGCATGTGTGGCTACTGACCAGGTTTGGTTGCCGTGTTTGACTAGCGTTCGTCTCTCCTAAATACTTAGATTTGTTCCTAACACCAAGACACGAACTTACTGCCACAATTCTTCGCTAATCCGCCACCTTCGCTGGTGTTGACCATTCAGTTGCCTGCTTAGGCTCGTGTCTACAAGCCCACATTCTGGAAATTAGTGCTACGAATGAATGACGTCCAGGGCTTCAACTTTTTGTATTTAGAATATGTGATTTCGATGCATGCCGGGTTTATAAGCTTTGAGGTTAATAAGCTGTTCGAACATTGAAATTCGATCCGATAACCATGGCATTCACTCAGATGTAAAGTTGTAAAAAATAGTTGAGCGGAGGGTAATTAATTTTGATAATTTCCTTTTGACTCACAGGTTTTAGAATCAGATGCCATTGTAAGCGTCAATCTGACCTATAAACTGACGAGGTCTTAGCTTCTAGGTTGTATCTTCCACCTCAGTATTGGGTAATTCATTTCATGATGCAAAGATGCAATGAAACGAAAACTGGAACATAAATCACATTTTCTCAATTTGTTATTCAGACGACGAATGGTAGCAGTGACGGAAAAGCGACTTAGTGACTCTCAATTAGTAATGGATCCGCAAATATAATACATCAATAGCTTCTTCGAATTTCTTCTTATCAGATTCACCCTAGCGTTTCAGTACTGGAAATACATATGTTCCGTCTAGCAAGACTTCCATGAAGTAAAACATGCTTTTTTGATGGGGTACTGGGTGGTAAACCTTCAATTCGTCACAAAGCGAGCGTTTAGAGCTACTCAAGCCAGTGTGGTCGTCGGAAGCAAACGGCCTTTATTCCGTATGTTGGTCGCGGTGGCAGCCCCTGGTGAAGACAGAGTGCGTGACTGATGAATTTGGTGTTCAATTTGCGGTAGAGCTTTCCTGTTGGTAATGGTATTAGTGAGGAGACTCATGGCACTCCATAGCTTGAGGCGAGCTTTGAACCCAAAATCCTGAATGAGAACATTGTACAAAATATACAGTGTGTGTTTGTGCCTTTGTGCCGAAGGCGACTGGATTGTTTTGTCAAGAATATTCAGTAGCAAGTTTTACATAGTTTACATCAGCAGTTGCTATCCGGTATGAGTTCTTATGTAGTTAAAAACAATGAGCGATTCAGATACTCTGTTAGCACTGAATATTTTTTACTTCTAATTTTTAAATCTAGCAATGCTAATTGTTAAGATAACTAAGGTAATGTGAGGAACGTATGTTAAGAGAAATGACACCCAGCAGAAGGGTTTCATTTCAGCCTGCTGGAATCCAAGCTCAGCCGTGACCCATTTCCAGCGGCATTTAATGAGCACGTGAAGCGCGTAATATTTTCTTGTAAATTATTGCTCGCGGTTGAGGCATGACAGCGAACTCTAACATTGTTATCATGAAGGCCACAGACTGAAGTCAGCTGATCGCGTCTTGATACTGGCAACTGAGTGGCCGCTTGCTGCCCCCAGGGAGCACGGGGATGTGGGATGTTGCTTCACTGGTTCTCATCTCAGTCTAATGTCCCTGTCACTTGAGTCGCGAACCTTTCTTCAGCATTTTTTTACCGAAATTTACGTAAATATTTTATGTTGCTTCACTGGTTCTCATCTCAGTCTAATGTCCCTGTCACTTGAGTCGTGAACCTTTCTTCAACATTTTTTCTACCGAAATTTAGGTAAATATTTTCAAATGTGGCTTATTCGCCCTGTCAACTGAGTCGCGAACCTTTCTTCAGCATTTTTTACCGAAATTTACGTAAATATTTTCACATAAGGCTTATTTACCCTGTCACTTGAGTCTTGAACCTTAGTTGATAATTTTTTTTACCGAAATCTATGTACATATTTTCACGTGTGGCTTATTTACCCTGTCACTTGAGTACTGAACCTTAGTTGATAATTTTTTTTACCGAAATCTATGTACATATTTTCACGTGTGGCTTATTTACCCTGTCACCTGAGTATTGAACCTAACTTTATCATTTTTGCTACGGAAATTTATGTATGTTTACACATGGCTTATTTACCCCGTCACTTGAGTGTTGAACCTAACTTGTATCATTTTTGCTACCGCAATCAGTGTATGTTTATACAATAAGTATTATACCTTGTTTTCTCTCATACAGTGGCAGGCAGGTTTTAATAACCAGATCTATCGTATCCACCTAGAAATGGAAAACCATGCTGCTGGACCGCACCTGTTAGAACACCATTGGCTGGGAGAATAGACTGTTTAGAGTTTTTGGAGTGAGAAAACTCAACATGTGCTGAAAAACTTGTGTTGATTTACTCATCACTTGGTATTTCTTGTTTTCGCAATTTTTTGAAGTATCTGTTTTTTACTTCGTCTGTTAATGGAACAAAGAAAGTCATTCCTTACATCTTCATATACTCTCCTAAATTACGTTCATCCTAAATTTATACCGCACATTTTATTATGAATGGTATAGTTCATTCGTGCGTTTTTGTATTCAAAATCCGCAGCGTCTATCATCGCAGCTTGAAATATTTCACATAGTCTTCATAAACTGAGTTACTCAATCACAGAAATTGCATATGCGCGGCGTCCACTCGCGACGTACTAGCGAAACAAAGCAAATCAGGGGAAATCTATGGCTAGGAGTCGTAATTCAGTTTAGGACCTCACATGCCATGACAAACATTACGCTGCGTCCGAGCGCATCATCTTCGTGGACGCCAATTGGTCGCGTACTGGCGGTCGACGGTGCCCACGCATGGACGTTGATTGCTCTCCCTTCCTGGAACGTGTGATGCTCTTCTCGGGTCAGAATGATGGGCACATTAACATAAATCGCAAGAATTTTGCACGTACTCCCATATCCTAATCGGAAGAAATGCGCTAAAATGCAACCAGCCGCTAGTATACATACATACATCTTGTGTCGTTCAGGTTATAAGTTAGTAAGTTACATTCATAATTTTTTTCCATGACAAGGAACAAACAATGGAACAAAATGTTAGTAAAGGCTGCCATAGGTCACTCACGTTAACAGAACATCACACTCATTCCCTATTCAACTGAACGTCACATAACTTTAAGAGCGCAATAGCTTAGGAAAAGTAGTATTCTAGTGTTTAGAATTCCTTTAACTTTGTGACCTGTTAGATAGCACTCGCTAATTTTCTCTATTTTTTGTTTGTTTTCGCAGCAATGCGGTGTATTTTATTTGCTCTGCGTGTTGTATCTATTTAAAATACGATATCAAGTGTGGGACAGATGACCTTCAGAGGTTTGAAAAAGCTTCATTTTCATGTTAGAAGGCGTCTTGATCATCATCAGTGAAGTGCGATGAATTACTGACCTCGTATTTTACTGTTATGCTCTACAATTAGGCGATATGAAGTCACTAATACGTCCATAGTTGTACTTTATCTTGTTTGTCTTTGCGACCTGTGTGTTGCGGTCTTGAGCATTAGGGCTTTACGTTGGTACGTTGTTGTGTTTAAAAATAATTTTCCTGATGTTTTTGTGGTCAAAATTGAAATTGTTACATTTTGGACAACTTTGTCATTTTTTGTTACTAATATGCATGCAGCACACGGAGACAGAAACAGAAAAATAATTTGTACTTGTTTTGTTTAGTCCATTGTTAAATATCCCTTTTCATTGTTAATTCTCCTAACATATACAAGAACGCATGTTAATTAGGTAATATTTGAGATAATCTTAGGAGATCAAAGAATCGTTAAGTAGCAACTGTGATTTTGAATATTTTAGAAGAGTTACATGACAGACCAGCCTCATTTGCGAACTGTTTATGAATGCCTTACTTTACCACAGTGTTAGGCTTTGCTCCATTCCAACAAATGCTCCTTTATGTATTGACAAATTCCAATTATCTTCAAATATTGCATGCCAAATAATTCAGAGTACATAATTACGCGAACATTAAATGCTCATTTTTTCTTTGTATGACCCGAGTGCCCTGTGTTTTAGTATCAAATTGCAACGCTTGGCTAATATGCCTACAGAAGTTACAGAGGAGCGGTCATCATGCGCTGTTTGAAGCGATACATCAAGTAAGAAATTGTGGCGCTGCTACAAAGAAGTGCGAGCTGTGGTATGGAATACCCTTTAAAACAGTGGCACGCTGTTACACTCGCCTAGATAAGGGCACGCACACCCTCAATAACCCATAAAACGGCTCAAATTTCTCACGCGATCTGTTCTACACAGCTTTCGTGAACTTTCACTCGTTCTCTTCTGAAATATCTTTTCCTCGAATAGTCGAACTCCGGGAAATTGTTTTTTTACGGTTACGATTTCATTTTATGTTCGTTATTTCAATCACATGCGAGGCAAATTTTTTCTCTCAAAGTTTTACTGATTTCAGTGAACATTAACGAGCATAATTCTACTTCTAGAAACACATCATGAAAAGAGTACTGAACAGTATCAACAATCCCTACGTGATTGCCGCGATTGATAACGTGCCTTCACGTCACTTTAATGTTTTCACTCGTAATCGGTTCTAATAGTGGAATGCTTTTTATGTATATCTTCTCTAAAATTGTCTGAAATAAAGTTTCCATGTTTTTTTCCGAATTTAAGACTTGTAACCAAACATAAGTCCCACAAAAGTTGCAAAAGTGTGTTATGGAGAATATTGGCCTAAATTAACATTACGAAAGAAGGGTATAAAAAATACTCGCTTGTGCAGGTCTTATTATTGGTGTTCACATTCGTCTGCTGGAGAGTCCTGAAGAAGGAATCGTACTCTGTAAAGTCCTAACTCTGACCGGACCCGTACTCACAAATTTCAATGGCGATACTTCGTCACGCGTCGCATGGACTCCGGTGTGGCAGTTTGCGGTCGTTGCCAAGAGGTGCGATAGTCACCAATTGTGTATTAGCACTCAGGACACAATTGTCAGGTACTTTTTTATGTGCCATGGTATTGTTCTCCACACACCGTACCCATAAACCGGCCGAGAGCTGACCAGACACCCAAGTCTTCCTTTCGCCCACGCTCGCTAGGTGGTCTCTTGAAATTCTCCAGTTTATGCTTCACATTATTTTCCTTGACTTCTCTGTTCCTGTCCGGACGCTTCACGGCCTCAATTTATTGCACCTCCGGCTGAATTAACTCTACAATAATACCTTAGTAACGAGGGAGTTGAAGTTCCTCTTATGGGAAAGAAATGTTGGATTTTGATGATCCTCCTTTGCGCAAGTATTGCGTTAATTAATGAAGGCGAGTTCACATCTATATTTGTCTTGAGATATAGAACTTGCCTTGTTCACATCTATATTCACCATGTCACCGTGCCCTCAAGACCGATGTCTCGTTAGTCGTGACTAAGATAGCAAATATTTTAAACGTCCTTTGACCACTAGAATAGTGTCGGCAAAGCTGACAGATATTTTTCATCCTATGTACTTTCTCTTTTCCCCATATTTGAGAATTTTGTTGATACATGAACTATTATCATCAATGATTCACTCGTCACTGCGTTCATTCTTTCTTTTCGCGCAGCCGCTCGATGCATCACTGGAATCCTCTAGTGATCGTAAATTAACGGAGTAAGAGTCGGAAACAATATCAGGGGCCGGGCGACTGGAACAGCCTGTAATTAAACCAGCTCCAAGTCTCCTAACGGCCGGCGTAGGAGCGAGGCTGCCATGACAATTGTGCTCTCAAATTGGAAAATCTTCAAGCGCCTCACGAGTAGGACAAGATTTCCGTCGGGTTCTCAACTTGAGGGTCCTGATGAAATTATTCAACTTTGCCGGCTGTTTACTTTCCCTCCTGACGGAATTCTCGCAAGTTTGTGGAGTTCAATGCTAATGAACGTCGTTTTGATGTTCCTGACTATTCTGTTAGTTCTTGTGATGGCTTCCATGACAACTTTGAATGTTGATCGTGGTATAATACATGCATTTCTGAGTCATGTCGAGGCTAATCAAAACATCACTCGAAAGCCCAGAATTTGGGCTTTACGTTTACATATATGTTTGAATAATGTCCTTTGATATTGTTGACCTGATTATTACCTGAGTATGTTTACCGAAAATTGCAAACGTCTCTCACAACTTAATTTGTGAAAAATTCAAAGCCTAATTTTAATTTTCCAATTACATGTTAGCTGTGCAAGATTATGCAAATTTAAATCACGAGGCAAGCAAATAAACTACAATGACGGTATTTTTTCTATGCTATCGAGTAGATATTTTTGAATTTTTGTTATTTCTAACGTTGTATCGGATATATTTTGCCAACAGTGCAGTGAAAGTCCTTTCTTGAACACGTAGGAGACAAAGTTATTTAGATTAAACATCACAATATATATCAGAACGAAATTTTTTCAAAAAATTCCGGAATCGAAACAATAATAATCCGACATGTGCTGTATGCATCTTGAAGTGCAGATACCTTTTCTTTCTGCACGCCATCATTTTTTCGTATGCTGTAAATGAATATTTAGAATTATTTTCCTTCATACTTCATATGTAACATCATTTCACCGATATATCGTATTCATAGTCCAGTTCATAATTGTCAAAATCATATACTCAAAATTACACGAGTTGTTGTGGTCTTGGTGAGTGTGCAACACCGACATTTGCAAAAATAAATGAACTTCAAACGGGAATTTACCGAGTAAACTATCGCAGTGAATGTATCTTTCTTCTTCTCACTCTCCACCTAATTCTCCTTTGCAAGCCTAACAAAAATAAGAATAGAACGTGAGCGTAATAGAAGCTTTGACGTCTAGAGAGAGCAATACTTCACGTTTCGGACATGGAGAGCCCGATGAGTTTGTTCAATTGCGATCGCATTAAGGGAATTTAGAGCTGCGTCAAATTACTGAACTGAGCACGATCCCCAGGGTGCGTCTCTCTGGAAATACGACCCAAAAAACAATGGAATCTCCGGTTTTAAATTGAGATGTATTTCAGCAGTGCGTGCCACGGAAACATTTTGACGGCGACTTATGACGGGAAATAAAAAGGTTTTCTACCAATGGATGAATTGGGTTACGACTCGAGTTGTGATGATATTTACTAGGAAGTTTAGATAATCAGAAATGTTTTACACGGCTTGCATGAAGGAACGCTTCTTGTACTCGAAACCTAATTGACGAGAGTAGCTGCATTTCTAGCTTATTTGTATTTATTGCACTAGAACATTTCGTGAGTTGTGTGAAAATTTGAGAGTATAAAAAATAGAACAGTAGTTTCATTTCGAATTGGCTTACGTCGGTGAACATGAGCATTGTTTTGAAAAATTCGTTTCTATATTCTTTGGTAGGTCTAAAAAATTCCGATGATTTTATTATTTCTTTGAGAACATATGTTAAAAGATGATTCTGGTAATACCGAACTTTGAAAACATATAATTTTCCACAAAATACAAATAAACTAGAAATGCAGCTACTCTCGTCAATTAGGTTTCTGGTACAAGGAGCGTTCCTTCATGCAAGCCGTGTAAAACATTTCTGATTATCTAAACTTCCTAGGAAATATCATCACAACTCGAGTTGTAACCCAAATCATTCGTAGATGCCAGAGGAGTTGCTTATGACAAATTTCTTTAAATCAGGACTTGAGAGTGTGCCTGGGGTTAGTTGTGTAGCTGACTGCTAAAACGTTTTGATGCTATATGAGAATAGAACAGAATAGAATAGAATGAGGCTATAGGAACGAACTTTCTAGCCCATTCTTGGGTCGGATAATTACTTCGATAATTATTCGGTTGTTTACCCAAGTCCCATGCCGTATTTCTAGCCGCGTCAACCATGTCGGCAGCGGGATTCGAACCCGGGTCTTTCCGCTCGCAAGCGGATTCGCTCACCAGTCGACCAAGCTGGTGATGAATTTTATTTTTCATTTCTTCATATCCTTCTATTTAAAACTCATATGTGTCTCTACTGCTTTTCCAGGCCTCAGATTTATCACTATAGTTCAGCTTCAGCCTTCTTCTAAAAGCTGAATTTGCTTTCTTTTCGTGGACACGAGCAAATATCACAGAATCGGGACTGTCGCGTGGAAGTCAATTGTTATCCGAGATGTATTGCAGCGCTTATTGCTCACTAAATCGTACTAACGCTAGCCTAGGTGTTTCTTTTGAAGCTGTAGCGAATAAATGAACTCGTGTGACCCTTGCTTAGATAGCTCATAGATTTCTCGTTTTGTGTGACAGAAACAATCTGAGCACACCTTTCTATGGGAGCAAATGCATCAAGTTATTCACAGCCTGCTAAAGATTTTCAGAATTGATTGAAGGTTATCTATTTGACTAGTGTCGATTCAAGCCCTGAAAAAGATCGTCATCGAGCTGCCGATGATGCACTAGGACAGGGGTTCCCAATCTAGAGTAAATGTATCCCTGGGGGTACATTTGCTTATCTAAAAGGGGTACATTTAGTGTTAGTTTATGGTTCCTAAAACCTGAAAATTCTATTAAAAATTCAGTGAAATTTTATTTTTCTACTTATTTTTCTGTCATAAAAATTCAGGGGTACATGCTCAACTGTCGAAATACTGAAAGGGTACAAAGTCAGAGAAAGGTTAGGAACTCTTGCGTTAGAGCATCCAGCGTGAGTGGAAGACTCGTTTCGGTGTTGCTTGTGCATCGCTGGTGCAACCGATGCTGCTTGTGCATCGCTGGTGCATGAAGATGCATGATGCACGTCCTCTTCAGATGCTGTGTTCTCGTCCTCACATCAAAACAGGGCGTAGCAATACAGCACAACTTTCTCTCCTCTTCAAGAGAGTCAGAGATTTCTACGGGGAATATGCATGCATACTTGTGTATGGGTTTTATTTGTGTGCGTCTTATTCATGTGTGTGTATATCACACCGTAAGGATTTTTTTGTCATTTCAGAGGTGAAGTAATTGATAAGACTTGATAATCAAAAGCTTTTTAAAATAGCTTTTATGTGCTCGTATATGACAGCTTTAGAGCAAATGTATATGTGTAAAAGGTATGCATTTGTGCATGTGTTTCGTCTGTATACGTGATATATTTTTCATACGATTACAAACTTCTTAACCATTTTGAAAGTGAGGTTGATGATAAGAATTACTTACAAAAACTTTACGAGAACAATTTTTTCTGTATTTGAGCTAAAATTGCTATTTCTGTCTGCCCTGAAGTCGTTTCGGTGAGGTACGCGACTTGGCTGACAATGTTCGTGTTTGAAGCGATACTTTATTATATTATCACGCCTTGCACTCATCAGCCGTGTTTAGGGTTCGTTCAAAAGGAATTGAGAGCGTGGGAAGGTGTGCAGGCTGCTACCTTCCCATGCTCCAGGCCGTTATTAAGCTCAGTATCCCTGGCTACTGCTCGTGTCCTGCTCATGCTGTCCTGTAGGGTTTGTCTAGTGTTCCTGCACGAGGTGTCCTGGAGGTGCTTGTCTTGTGTTCCTACACGAGTTGTCCTGGAGGTGCTTGTTTTGTGTTCCTGCACGAGGTGTCCTGTAGGGTTTGTCTTGTGTTCCTGCACGAGGTGTCCTGGAGGTGCTTGTCTAGTGTTCCTGCACGAGGTGTCCTGTAGGGTTTGTCTTGTGTTCCTGCACGAGGTGTCCTGTAGGGTTTGTCTTGTGTTCCTGTACAAGGTTTACTCCAGGTGTTTGCTTTGGGTTTGAAATATGAGTCTGAAGTTTGAAATCTGAGCCCTGCGTTTGTAATCCGAGTCCTGGGTTTGAAATCCTAGTCCTGGGTTTGAAATCCGAGTCCTGGGTTTGAAGTCAGATTCCTGGGTTTGAAATCCGAGTCTTGGGTTTGAAATCAGAGTCTTGGGTGTGAAATCAGAGTCTTGGGTTTGAAATCCGAGTCCTGCGTTTGAAATCCGAGTCCTGGGTTTGAAATCCGAGTCTTGGGTTTGAAATCCGAGTCTTGGGTTCTAAATTTGAATCCTGGGTTGGAAATTTGAGTGCTTGATTCTATATTTGAGTCCTGCATTTAGAGTCTTGAAACCTTCATTTTCATATACATCAAAAGTAACTATAGAGATTTGGAGTGCATTATATAAGTCAATATAAATGACACTCAGAGAAATTCTGAAACATGATTATAGTAAAACTTGTTCGATGGGTGTATCAACCTCTCTCTCACTCTAGTGTCGTCATCCTTCGCTTGAGAATCCCTTTTTTACTCGACTGCCTGTGATAATTTCTTCCTAGCTCGTATGTTGGTCACTTAGAGAGTATCACTTCAATGTTATGATTTCAAAGTACTTTTAACTCTCTGTGACTCCTGGTACCCTCTCAGTGTGTTGTAGTGGACCAGGGGGCTGCTCGAAAGCTCGATCGCGACTTTAAAAGTCGTGTTTCTAATCCTTGTTTCTCATGAAGTGGCATCCCGGAAATGTCGCTCATAGAAAAATAATTACAACTCCGGAAATGAGAAGAGTTAGTTTCCTGCACTGCAGTGACTAGCTTTTTATTTTCCTTTGTAGTTTGGAACTCAATAACTGTAAGTACGCACTCTATGTGGTGGTGGAGTGCGCAGCAATCTTTCCTCAGTGGTTTAATGAACTGTACGTGAACACTGCGAGCTGCACAGAAAGTGAAACCTTTATATGCTGGTTCAAGGTTGTCCTATTTCAGAATCAAATTACAACTTGCTTGTGTCTGTGATACTGTGCACTGGTAGACGTGCTGCAAATGTGTTTTTTTTCTCGCATGCTTGCATAATAATTGTTCAGGATATTTTCTACACAAATGGTTTTAGCTGATTATTGCGGGAAGGCTTTAAGTAAATATGAAAGTGGACATTGACTTCTACTTTAATGCTTTCCATTTAATGCATTGTTGTGAAGTTCCACCTCATGATTTCCGTTTTTTTACTCCTGTCTATTTGGAAGTAGAAGTCCGCTTTCGGTGAGGTAAATGAACATTCTTAACGTGCTTTCGCTGCAGACGTTATCCCATAATGACATATATAGAAGGAATTTTTAAACTGTTAATTCACAGTATTGCTTTCGTCATCACTAGGCTTGTATACGAGAATAATATGAGCACTTAAGAGTTCAATAGCTACCATTTTCTTTAACCCTTTAGCGACTAAAAGGAAAATTCGGTCGTTTTCACGGTCTTTGGGAGAATTGTTCTAATAATTAAACAGTGAGCAATATGAGGTTGCTACTAGGTTTGAACGCGGCGGCATGTTACAGCGTCGTTCTTTTGGCTGCCTGGCTCTCAGCATGCTTCATTGCATCAGTGTACAGACGGTCTTTGTGAGCTTAGACGTAGAAACTAGAAAAACAAATTGGTCGCTAAAGGGTTAACAGGATAAGATTTATTTTTAGCTGTGTATTGTGGGGTTCAGGTTCCAGTTTATGTAAAATTAATTTTTGATTCGACCTAATATTGCATGTATGTGGTATCATAAGAGTTGATTGTATATCTTCAGCCGACATTCAAATTTTCTTTTGATTTATGTAGACCTAATGTTGAAATCCTTGTAAATGAACCATTCTCGTGTCTAAATATGGTTTATTGGTAGAGCTAGCTAAGCTTTATAGTCGAGCTGCTCTTGATAACGAGTCCAAGACTCACTGTCGTATTAACTTGTTAAATTTATTCTTTTTTATGAGCTAAAATTCGATGCAAGTTATTTATATTGATAATTATCATCACAATGAATTTTAATTATCATTACCATATGATAATGATCATTATTTGGCCCCGTGTGCTGATTTTATTATAATCAATGTTTAGTAAAATTATTTTTAGCTTTCCTACTTTCTACCACGATTTCACTGAAACTATTTAGCGCGCCGTGCTGCTGTACACGAGTTCGATGCTTTGTGTTGACTACAAATTTAAGCGTCTTGTCTCGTCGAGATATTTGCTCTTATTTGATTATAATCAAATAGACGCACGGGGCCAGTTCGTGCCAGCATTTCACTGCAACTTCCGTTTGCCCGGAACTCCTTCCATTTGGACATTCTCTTGAATATTCAGCCGGGTTGACCCTCTTAATTAGACAGCGATCATTAGATTAATTATCTTCTTGCTATTATTTAGGACTAATCTGGCATTAGGGGTTCCTCAACCTCAGTATCAACCTCAGATACTAGAACTTAGGTTGCAACTCAAACTGTCGAGGTTTGTTAAATAGTCATTGCATCAATTGCTCTCCATCGGAAAGTTAAATGAGTTGATTTTGTTTATTGAATAATATTTTGTAAACGTAAGTTAAATTCCGCTGTTTCTAGGTATTTTATTGCTTCATGAATTCCCCTACGCGTTGCATTCATTGTGACTTTGACGTAATACGGTCCTGTAGAAAAAGTAAAAGTTGTTGCAGGACTCTGTTGTAAGAATAGTCTTTTTATAAAGCGTGTACAACTTTTACACTTCGTGTTTACTCTAAATTTAAATGTTTGGTCTATTTAAAATGGTTGCTACCACTGTTGAAGCAATCTTTGAGCGCGTACTGTAGTTAAACCCAATATACGAGTTATATGTATTTTTAGAAGTTACTCGTATGTTCATATGATATCATCGATATTGGGCTACACTCCGAAGCGTGGTCTTTTATAAGTACAATAAAACCACTTCTAATATTCTGAAATAATTATTTTAACTGTGCCATAACGTCAGCGATTTCGTTTTTAATACTCTGATACTTCTATACTTCATGAATTTGTATAGTGAATAGACCATGCGAATGGAAATCGAGTTTATTTATCTACAGTAAACTTCTCGTACTGACGGGAATACAAACCGCTTTCTATGTAGAAGAATTACTGTTCAGGGAGAGCGTAGAATATACGGATTGAAATTCCTGCCTGCGTTATTCTATGCACACGTAAACTTATGATCTTTAAGGCTAATCATTCAGATTTGCTAACGTTCCTACTTGTGTGAAAGTGAAGGGAGCTAGTAGCTAGGAACTTGTCTTATTTACGGGAAAACGAAAAAAGCAGTGGCTCGTTTGTCACCCTGAAACTTTTGAAAGCGAACAAAGAACTGCATCGCCCTCTAGTAAAAATCAAACTACTTCTCTGTGTGGACTGGTGTCAAAATTACCCTGAGCGAAGTCAGTCTTCTATGCCCCCGGGTATACAGTAGCTTCCTGCTGTCTGCATGACCATGGGAACTAAATCTTTAAACCTAAATAAGGAAGGCTGTTTAAAATTGTAAGAGTTACTTACAGCTCATCCTCTCATACATGAGTGTGGGTATATTGTAGTCCTCACTTAACATTCCTAGTTCCGAGAACTGAGAAAAAGCTTGAAGGAGTTACTGCCTTCAAAACGTTCGTATATGCAAATTTTATTTAAAAAGATGATAGCGACAGTCGCAGCCTCGTTAACTCGAATTGCATTATTTGAATTTTTATTTCAACTGTTCCGTCTGTTGTATTTTGTTTGTCTGTTGTTACTCATAACCTGACGAGGGTTATATATCACGCTAAATACTGTAAATGCTGGCATGAATTGTGTTGTACTCCTAAATTGTCTCCTGTTGGTCCAGCATTGTAGCGGCTGCTATTGCGAACATAATTCCATAGGCTTGGAAATTAAGGGTACGAACAACATAATCTTCTTGTAGTGTTTTGTCAACAGTTAGTGATGCATGGAGGACATCTACCAGGTTTGTATTATTAGGTTGTTACAAAAATAATAGCCGCTCGAAGGTCTCGAAGGCTTCTGAAATCGGCCATTATTTTTGTAACAACCTAATAGTTGTGTGAAAATAAGGGACTACATTGCGGGGCACAGAAAAACACCACCATGTTCTATTGACTAATCTAATTAGGGAACTATGCTCCCTGGGGAAGCATTTAAAATTCTGATTTTTAGTGTCATAAGGACAACACGCCAATCCCTCATCTTATGCGTTTTAATTTATTTGAAGAATTTTCAACCCACTAGAATGAGGGCTGAAATATTTAGTCCACCTATCAATCAAATTGAAGCTGTGATTTGAATTTTACAATTTTGTTTTTTGCTCAATATAATTACAGAGTTACACAGTGCGCATTGAAACATCCATTAAATTCGAAACATATACAGGCAGTAATATATTTATTTATTGTCAAACGTAATAGTTCAAATGAAGGTCATCAAAATATAGTCATCATTTCGATCGAAATAGAAGCTTTTAAAACTGTGCTCCTCTTCTACGCTCCTGTAGCACCATTACAGCGTTGTTCTGAAGTGTATTATTCAGTGACGCAAAGGATTCTGATTCAAGTTCAACTGTCTTGCATTGGTTCTCTTTCAGCTGTTATTCTTGTACGCGCCAGAAAGCAAAGTCTCATAATGCAAAGTTAGGTAAATACTGAGAATATACGGCGAAAGTATGTAGTTATATTTAAATTTCAGAGGGAGAAATCGATTTCCATTGTGAGGATTATGATTTCCAATAGAAGGGAATTGATTTTAATTTAGAAAATCACGATTATTATTTGGAGGAACATGGTTTTCATGGGGTAGAACATGATTTTTATTTGGAAGAACATGATTATCACTTGGAGGAATATAACAATCATATGGAGGAACGTGACAATCATTTGGAGGAACATGACAATCATTTTGAGGAACATGATTTTCATTTGGAGGAAATAGACCTGGGCATGCTATAGTTGTTGAAAGCTGTAAGACTATTGAAGAAGGTGATAATGTATGATACAATGCAAAGATAAAATTGGATGCAAAGTTCGTACATTCTCAAGTTTCTATAAGGTTTCCTAATAGCCCTCGCATTTGAGTTCAACTTTCTTGACTGTTGCTGAATTGTTCGACGATAACCTGCACAAATGAGATTGTGTTACTGCAAAGACAATCACAAGGCAGGGCAGGTATGAAGTTAAATGCATTCTCGTTATCATCTTAAAGGTGCCCAAAAACAGCGCAGGTAATCTGCACAAGAAAATTGAGCTCATTGAACTTCGTTGCAAAATTGAACTTTGTTGCAACTACCTGCGAAAGTCGTGGAAAGAAATACTTGAAAAACGTTTTAATTTGGCTTATCCCTTTCAGGTTCATACGCTTAATGGAAAAAATGTGTAACATGCTAAAAAAGTTATAGATTCATGGGATATTCCCTTACATTTATGATGGCGGTACGAATTTTGAGCTGCTGAACAGTGCAGGAACTCAATTTTAAAAAGTGTTGTACTTTCTGCAAAACCAAGCATTGAACATAACCTCTTCGGAGGTATGAAATGTGCACTATCAGAATTGAAAGGAATAGCTTGTGCTCATGTATATGAAATGATTCATTTTAGCATAAGAGAAAAAGCGACTACATTCAAGCCTCTCACTTTTCGTTCCTGAGGTCATTGTCTTGGCATCAGCACAGAAAAAATGCATCGCTCTGAACTAGTTCTTACTTCTGTCAATATCGGCTATTCAATTAGTTTTCTTCGCTCCATTAACCGGTATGGAGCTGCTGTCTCGGAACCCAGTAATTCAAAAGTGAATTCAAACTGATTTTTTGTATGAATAAATAAATATTGTACGCGAACGTTTCTCAACCAAGGATCCTATTTATTTTTCTATGATGAAGGAAAATAACAGAGCACGTGTTTTGACTGTTTTCACCAGTACTTTATGGTTGTATACATGGTATTTTATAGTATTCCAAATGCTACCTGCCACCCAATAGTATCTGGTAATAGTGCATTGTGCTGGTATATGACCAATGAAGTTGTCTTCGATATCATCTTCATAGTTCAGATTGGGGTCCAAATTATCGTCCGCGTGTGAGGCTCTCTATATATTGGGCGGTGCGCTACCAACACAACTCCTACTACTAAGCCCTGCTCTGTTAAATCCCAAGCCCATGAGATAAAAGCGTCTAGATCTATGATTAGAGCATAGATTTGCATGCGAATATGCTTAAGCGTAGCTGTGGCCTCAAGCCTATTTAGCAAGGAGACAACTGTTCTCTTTTAAAGGCTGTTCATATTGACTCTTAAATGAAATTAATGTTGTATCTGAAGTTTGTTTTATTCACATTGTTTGGGCATCTAATATCATCAATAGCAGAGTACTATAAATACATATATATATATATATATATATATATATATATATATATATATATATATATATATATATATATTTGTGTATGTATACTGAGACCAACCATCCAACTGTACAATACGACTGACCTTGGAAGGTCAAACTGCCGTTTGATCTTCAAGATTTGTCGTTATGGCCTCTTATAACCTTGAGACGTGTTGCAAAAGCTAAAAAAATGCTATGCTTGCGCTATAAAAGCAATGTTTTACACGCTGACACACTTGTGTGCGTCGTCATGACATCATTCCTGTAGGATGAGATCTTCGACCTTGGAGGTCTTCTTCTACAGCTCCGGTTCAGGATTCTTTCTCACGGTGGCGCTTGAATCCAAGGTTGCGACGTTGGTGCTATGGAGTAAGAGCCAGAATTACTCGATGTGCGTCAGGTTACTTGGAAGCACCCAGAGTTGACAACTGCAGGTGACAAAGTTGCCACTTACGGTACGGCTGCTGGTATTTGATATGAGGCTTTAAGAAGGATGCCATCAGGGCTCTGAGTCGGAGGGCCAACTGGGAGTCTGTAGAGCAAGGGTTTCCCCATCTGGGGTGTTTGAACACCCAGGAGAGGCGTCAATATATCCCAAGAGC
>VCRD01000988.1:0-52684 GCA_006783055.1 Trinorchestia longiramus | reverse complement strand
CAATATGGCATCAGGGTGTCGATATCGTACCCAAAATGGTGTTGCCAAATTGGGTTGTACACCAAGCTTGGGAGTTTGATTTGTGCAAACCTTGCTAGGATCTTTAAAAGGGATGACAGCGTCATCACAAAAAGCGAACCCCAGTGGATTGTCTTCAGGATTATATGGGGGACTTCGCGTTCCCCAAGGATGGTTGTAGGATTACTGAGTTCATCTCTTATGTGCGCTCAAATTATTTGTTCCTCGTTTAATTTTTTGTTCATGTGGAGGAAATTGAAGCGCAATTGACGTTTGAAGCCTGCATCTCCTATGTACGTCATCCATGAAGTTTTTGCTTCGTTGAAGATTTTTCGCTCTCCAATTGAAATTTCCTCGGTTCTGCTATGGTCGTGAATTCTCATGGGCGAACTAAACCAATGACAGTGTCGCTGTTAAAATTTATTCTGCGAATATTTTACTCTTCAACAATATAAGCTCGAGCAATCTTTCTAAATCATGTATGAAAGAAATGCTTACTAGTCGCACTTTTTGGTGGAGCCAGAGCACTCGATTAGGTACAGCTGCCGATGCCTCGAGATCTCCAACTAATGATTACAGCAAAAATCTGCGCGAAGAAATATATTATGCTCAATGCTTACCTAATCAGAAGACGTATGAAACTTGAGCTCTACTTTATATGGCAGTTGAGTTCGCGTGTAGAACTCCATAAGCTCTTGCACCTTCTAGACACAAGAGTTAGCTCCAGGAATGGGTTGCAGCTATCGAGAACATTTGTTATCGGGACGATCTTAAAGACTTGAAAATGGATGATGTGTTATTAACGAACAGCCTTCGGAGTGCACCTCCGTAGAAGGTTCTGAAAAGAATTTCTCGTATCGCTTAGCAGTATTGTTGATATTGTATCACCCTTAGTAGGACTAGATGGCTGTAATTTGAGGTATGTTCATTCATCTGTAGACTCTTGTGGTGCATGATAGTGTTTGTTCACCTCCTACGATAAGTGCTAGAGTTCTTTTTTAGTTTCTTCTTCCTTTTTAGCGTCTTTGCGGCTTGTTCTTCGCTTCATTTGTGAAAATCATAGAGCACTGACCTGCCGTCTTTTTATGCCTATCCTTGATTGCTGGCAATTACTAATGAAAGATATATAGTGCGCCGCACAAACGTCGCCTTTCAACCATCCGTCTTTTTGCTAGCTTTAACTTTTTGCTTCAGTGTACAGGTTAAGAATGGCGCCTTGCTGATGCCTGGCTAAGTAATTCAAGTAATTATGTCTGGGGGCAATGAGTCGTGACCAATTACAGGCAAGAAATTTATGGGAACACCATGCATGCATACAAGGTACTCAGAGAGCCTTTGTGTGGGGATGCAGCGACCTGCCGTGTTGGCTGTAGGTGAGATAAACTTGCCTGCTTCCGTCACTCATGCTCAAGATGATCCAGTTCCTCTTCATGACGCTTCCAGCTGATGTACCTAAATTACTATTTTGTATTCATTTATGCATGTATGTACATACACACATGTGTGTACATTATTTGTATAAATATACAGGTGCTCTTCATTTGGACTATTCGTTTGTATATTTGTGTACAGATGGGTGTATATGGATGTATAATATGTTCATTTATGTCTGGATGTAAATGTACTCTATGTGTATACGTATACATATGAGTGTATATGTATACGTGTGATTTTGTGTAAATGTGTGAGCATATACTTATTCGCCACTTTGGATCATTCATCCGAATGTTGGTGTTTCTTAGGTGAAATGAGTGCATTTTGGTTGAACTTTTGATTGTCTTGGACATATTCAAATCAGTACAACTACAATGGTACTACAATTTTTGCCAGATATTACTTTATAATCGAAAATCAAACATTCATGGTAACAAAAATGAGCGGGGTAGCTGTTTTAACGGAATGCATCATCTACCATATAGAATGCTTTTCAATTCTCTTGCTCCCAGGTCTAGCTGAATCATCCAACACTTTTATCCCAAATCAACACGTCCTGTGCCCTTGGTATTTTCTGCAGCAGCTTTACCTCAGAAAGCAAAGTTGATCATCCCGACACTGTAGGGATCCGGTAAGCAGCATGATTTCATTAATTCAGAGCCGATGAATTCTGAGAAAAAGTTACCGAGAACAAAATACGTGAGCAGTATTAGGGCTTTGGCGCATCAAATACGCTGATATTTAAGATTCCAGTAATATATTTCAATTATTATTAATGTAATTATTAACTACTAAAAAGATGCGCTCTCTTGCATGTAGTAAGCCGAGAATGTGGTAGATAGCTATACATATGAAGAAAATGCTTACTACTTGTTTAGAAATTGAACGATTTGGTGTATATCTAGAGCAAACTTATTATACAATCCGTATTTTCAGGTTCTGTCATTTAAAAAATCGTGGTCTAGTCCTGTTAGATTTAACAAGTGAAATTAGTTGTTTGACGTTTGGTCTGATTATTTTTCGATGAAACTTGAAAATCTCGTTAGTGTTTCATCTGGGAGCCGGAAGTATAATTCCTTCTGTTCCACCGGAGGTTTATTTACTCAAGAAAATCAAGGTTCGGTCTTTTTTATTTCAGCTGAAACCTTTGTCGGCGTTCGCTCTTAGAAATTACAGAGCTGGGAAGCAGTTCGCCTGAATCTCGTCCAAATTCTTGGCTATTCGTATTATTTTTATCAGCTTATTTGCATGCCTGATTGCGCACGAAATTGCCATTTTGATGAAGATATTAGCATGTCTAACATTTTCTTGAAACTCGCTGGTCTTTTAAACTAGAGCTGAGAGACCTGTCATGAGCACCGACTTGAACATTGAGAGGCGTAGTGAGGTGCTCTAGCAACACCACTACGGGCATGAAGACAATCTTTATGTTAAGCAAGTTCTAAGTTTAGAAAGAGTGCAAAAGTAACCTCAAAATATACCGATTTCATCTAATGCTCCCAGCATATATAGTTGCAGCTTCCGGTTAATTTGAGCGGTTCATTTGTTATGAGTATTTCTTTTTACTTTAACCAACCTGTGAGTTTCAATTTTATCTCTACAATGAAGTGTACGTTCTCACCCATGGTAGTTTTAATTGCAATGTAGCGCTCTGATTCTGCCATTAGGATTTCACCGTAATTCACTTCATTTCTGATTTTGGCGTTTTCAGAGGAACATCCTTCAAAATTTTTGTTAACGAAATTACACCATGAAATATTAGCATCGTGCATTGTTGTTCAGTTTTTGTTGAGCATTTCGGGTCTCCAAACGTGTATTAGCTTTTTCATGGAATTTTACACGTTATTCTCTTATTTTTATTTGGACTCGTTCCATCTATTATCTCAGTAGTTCAGCAGGGATCATGCATGCAGCCTATTGTAATGCAGCCCACGCAAGCTTTGTTTCACAGTCACTTGAATGTATGCATCACATTACATTGATTCTCTATGCAAAACGGAGTCCCTTCCAACTCAGCATTGCAGTCACATAAGTATCTGTTTCATCATTATACAGGGTGTCCCTCAAAAATGTCCCCTCCAGTTCAAAATGAGATATTTTGAGTCTGTTTTTATGTTATTGAAAATTTCGTTTTTTATTCAGATGAAATTAATTGTTAATATCTACAAAATATCTACTGCACAGTAGGAAGTTAAATGAACAGGGGTACGACATGTTTTGTGACAAGAAAATCATAGAAACATGGCACAAACCGTAATACGTCATTTCAATGGTTATTAATGATATTTAAAAATTGTATCCTACATACGCACGAATATTTAAACTATTTGTGAGTTAAACTCGTCATTTTCAAATGTTGAAGACCTCTAAAATGCAGCTGACAAAAGATCAAAGAATTTTCATTGTCTTAGAATTCAAAGCAACTAAAAGCCGTGAACAAGTTCGCAGAGCTTTTAATAAAAAGTTCTCTGAAAGAAACTCCCTCGATAAGAAAACAGTTAATCGAATAATGAAGAAATTTAATGAACATGGAAGTATTGTGAACAGAAAAAAAGGAAATTCAGGAAGAAAAAATCAATCGTCCCACTATTCTGTAATCAATTGACGCACAATTGCAATATTATCTTCAGTTCTTTCTGTTATTCTTCTTTCTGAATTTCCTTTGTTTCTGTTCACAAATTTTCCATGATCATTAAATTTCCTCACTGTTCGGTAAACTGTTTTCTTATCGAGGGAGTTTCTTTCAGGGAACTTTTTATTAAAAGTTCTTCGAACTTATTCACAGCTTTTAGTTGCTTTAAATTCTAAGACAATGAAAATTCTTTGATCTTTTGTCAGCTGCATATTTGAGGACTTCAACAGTTGAAAATGACGAGGTAAATTTCTAACTCACAAATAGTTGAAATATTCGTGCGTATGTAGGATACAATTTTTAAATATCATTAATAACCATTGAAATTACGTATTAAGGTTTGTGCCTTGTTTCTATGATTTTCTTGTCACAAAACATGTCGTACCTCTGTTCATTAAACTTTCTACTAAGCATTTGATATTTTGTAGATAATAATTTAATTTTATCTGAATAAAAACCAAAATTTCAATAACATGAAACAAACAGACTCAAAATATCTCAATTTGAACTGAAGGTATAATTTATACAAAAATATGGGACATTTGTGTGGGACACCCTGTATATAAATATGTCATTTCCGACGGTCTTTAACACTCGCTATTCTGTATCATTTCCATGCATGTTCATTCTTCAGTCTAGGTTTGGGTCTCGACGAGCAAGATTCTATCCCACATTCCTCTGTGGCTTAGCGTTTCAGCTATTCGGTTATTCGCTGGGGCATCGTAAAGTTTAGCGTGGCAGCACCGCGCGCGCTGGGTAGTCCGAGGAAGAAGATGAACTCATCGCATGACGACGTGAAACGTGAGTACCCTGAGCCTGCGCATGACCACTAAACGTACACGAGTCCACCTACAACAAACAAGCTTTTCATGAGCTCCTCAAACCCCTGCCGTCTGTGATTATTGTCATTAAGGCAACGGTGATGTAGACCCCATGTCTCGGTGAAGCAAAATGTTACCTCACCCGTACCTGCAATAGAGAAATATTTATGATCATACGATTGGATGATTATAAATACTACGAAGCAATAATTAGTAGAAAATTGCTTGGTTTCAAATGTCAGGAAAACAGATATAATGACTTCCATTATATCAATTGAAAGACTGAATATTATTCTTGAAATTTTTGTTTGTTGTGAAGGAATTGTTGCGAAATTTGGGAACTTCGGTTTGTGACCTCCTTGATTTGTTTGAGCTGCGTTTGCTTGTTGGAGTGCAAAGAAAATGATTGACTCTGGACACATTCCGCGGAATTTCACCTAGCCAAAATTTTTCGAGTGTAAACAGGTGTTCTGGACTCGGCATTTGGAGTTCCAGGTTCCAGGAAAACTGAGTGCTGTCAGAGGACAAAATTGGCTCCAGAATTGCGAGCTGAAGCATGTACAGTTTCGAGCGCGTCAAGGAGAAATTAACTTTAAGTTTGCTTCTAAATAAATATAACGTGTTAACTAAGAAAGTTCATTTTTGTAATATATCACTGAATTTTGCTAGAAAACTCTTGCTACTGTGTTAGCAGCGTTCAAGTTCAATTCGTCAGTCACTCCTAAGATATGTCATGTATCCGAATTTTTCCTATACTTAATTGGTTATTAATTTGAAATATTTTCATGAGGGCTCCAATTATTGGTTTCACGATGAACAATAGAGAGACAGCTAAAAAAATCATATTTTCATCAAATTCTCTAATTTTCTTCCACTGAAAAGTTCCCAGTAATATAATGGGCGCATGGAAGAGCTCGGAAATTTGTCGGCATGACCTCGCACTCCACAGGGGGGCGTACGCACCCTCTAATCAGTTCGTGTGGTCTAGGGAGCGTACCTGCAGTGGGCGTTTGTCTCGAATCGCTGCACAGCCACACTTTCGCGAGGCAGTCACTGTCAGGGCGTGCAGTAACTCGAATGCAATCTTATGAGACATTTCCTTCATGAATTTTAGCCATTACCGAGTCAATTAATAGCTCAAAAGAACACCACACGCAGTCCCTCACGCTCTTCTGAGTCACACGGATTCTCGGTGATGCGAAACGTCATGCAGTAATTACGAGTGCTTTACTTAACACGTTTGTTGCGATGCGACCCACCGGTGGGTCACTTAGGTTAGGTTCTGTAATTTTTTCAGATCCTTCTAGTGACGATGCTTACAAAGTGAAGTTTTACTCCAATCAGGCAATCGCAACAAACGTGTTAAGGTAACTGCACGCGTTGTTTTCGAGTCTTTGTTGGGGCCGCGGTCCTGTTCAACAAGCGGTACTTCGTACTTTCATAGAGCTTTTCCTTTTACTTGCAAGTACCGCCTCTTTATATTTGCAATCAAAATAATTTGGTACTGGCGTGAACCTTCACATAGTACTGGTAGGTACTATGAATATGAAGTGCTTCTCTAAAAACCCTTGAAACAAAAAAATTGAATGGCAACTACGGTTCCCCCTGCAAATACTAACCAAAGTCTGCAGTGCTTTATCTTTGTTAAATATTCGTTTGATTTTGAACGAATAGACTTGGAAAATATATATAAAAACCGTGGGCGTGACTGAGCGTTCAGACAGCTCGGCTGGCGCATAACAAGCTCTGTGATGGCTGGTGAGGTCAAAACTCGACACTTGAGATTACTAGGACTCACTGCAGGCTAGAACACCTCCAGACTTGCTGAAATGTCCTGTTTTTTTACGCTTTCTCTTCTTTCAGCTTGTTCCTTTAGAGTTTTCACCGACAGTTCTTCTCCACCTCTGCTAAATCAAGTAGGTCATCTACAGAGTTATCATCCAATTACTCTTTCTCAAATCACCCACGCGAAGGTCAAAATGCCCTCTGAATGAGCGCAGAACTTTCGCTGTTCCATTCTTTATGGTTGTTCTGCCTCAGAAACAGCGGATGTTTAATTAAACGTAAAATTTTATTTCCGATGATGCTGTCATTCCAGTGCAGTAGGTTGAAAACGGTCGATGGTTCGAGAAACGAGTATCTATGCCTCTCAAAGGATTCATCAATAAGTTGGAATAAATGTTAGAATGTACGCAAATTTCGAAGATACGGTTGACGTGAATTATACAATTTTTTCTTAAATAAAAAGCTCTATGTATTTGTTGCTTAGCTTGTTGATAATTTATTGTTTGGTCACTGTTTTGACCAAAATTGTGTGAAATTAAAGCTGGTTGCATTACAGCTGAACCCTCAGATATTTGATGCATAGCTGAATAAAAATTCTTTGGGACTGAACGAAGAAACTATGGCATTAAATCCTGAGAAATGTTGGATGACAATACCAGCGATGCAATGCTTCTCGGCACTATTTTCATCTCATCAAACAATTGGATGATTGGAGCCTCGTTTTTATCTTGTAACAATAATATGTTTCATTCCTTTGTGACTAAATCTCGAAACTTCCTATTTCACATTCCTTCTTTTTATTTTACTTAAACCTTTCAAAGTTAGCTGTAGATCAGAAATGTGAACGCTGCAATAATTATTATGTGATACATATACGAACTTTATATAAATGAATTACTTAACACTTCTAGTATTTCAGTAGGCAAGTCTACTTCTTTCACTAGCTTTATTTTTACCAAGCATGGTAGCACCTTGATGTTAATGTTCATTCATGACCTCATCTTACACGTGAACGTTGTAACTCGTTGCAATGGACAGTTTGATGCTCCTTTTTATTCATATAGTAATATTGAACAAATATTCGTCTATGCTGCAAGGACTGAGTAGCTTCAAAGGACTGAAGTTTTGTGAAATATTATTTAATTATACCTTGTTATTCGACACAGGTATTGTGCATGGTGTCCTGATATTACTTTCTGTATGATCCAACGCTCAAAATAAAGAAGAAAATAGTTTACGTTGAATACAATGCATGTCAAAGGATTTTAAAATTAACTAGTCTCTCGGGATGTTTGAACTTCGCTGCTGAATTTTAGAACATACGTATATACATTTAAATTAAGGACAGTATGAGAAGTTTGAGATGGACGGGATATCAGTACTGGATAGAGATACTGCATATCGATATCATTGTTTTCTTAATCAATTTGTGTTTTATCGACTAGCAGTAAAAACTTCAGTAACAAGAGTATGCTAGAAGCATAGGCTTGGGTCTTGCGAGCGCTGCAGTTCTTTAATAACCAGCTCATGTGAGGCGCTCTACAATTTGCTGAAATTAGTGTCAAACCACACAACGGTCGCTGAGGTGCGTGCATTGTAGGCTTTTGTGGTGAAGTAATGATCTCAAATTTGTGTTTTGTTCAACTAACACAAGGAAAAAATATGCTGCCTAATACCTAATTATCGATGAAAACGTTTTTCGTAACCCACTGTAACTCCAATTATCCAACACAGATTTGAAAGTTTATATGACTCAAATGGTTGTGTGGATCTAGCGAGCTAACTTTGGAAAGTTACGTTTCTGGATGCAAGGTGGAGAAATGTTATACGGTGTGATCAAATGAATACGACATAAGGGCAAAAAATGTTAATAACTTCATACTTAAAGATTTCTGTGACGCGTATAATTCTGTAGTACTATGTATATCACGATTACCTGAGTAGAACAACCTGTATATGACTTGGTTAAATATGTAACGATGATTGTTGAATAGGTTCCTAGCTTGGCAATTCAATTGTAGAATCTGATTTAATTGTTTTCGTCGATGCACTGCAAATACTGTCTTGTAATGAGAAACGAAAAAAATATTTCGTATATTCAGAATTGTTATCAAAAATTTCATAGAACGGCTGCATGTTTCGAGGAAAATAGAACTGGAAATAACATTACTGATACTCAACAACAACTGAGAAATGAAAAACACAAAAACTGAAAAAGCAAGGAAAGTCACAGCGTCGTGCCAGGGAAATGTTAGTGTTTTTAGGTTAATTTCAAACATATGCCATCCCTCCTTCCTAGTAGCAACAGAAAAGTACACCAAGCAATGGAAATATACACTGTTAAATGGGACGATAATACGTCATCCATGTCGCGTGTTGGAACTTCATCATTACATTCAGGTTCGTTGATGCCTGTAAGCCGTTGCGGTCCCTACTATTACATAGACTTGGTTCTTGTACGCACTGCATATTCACCATTGAAATTCAATTCACGGCCCAGATTCTTCGTTTTAACTTCCTTTCATTGATTTGTATGAAGTGAATCGTCGCGTAGTGATAACATTGTTAACTGTGGTCTAGGAAGAACCCAAGGTAGTGGGTATACATTCAGAGTACGTTCAGAGAGATGGTTTTCGATGTGTCTTGGAGCTTGAACTCTCCTTGTGGGATATTAAAGAACACACACTTATTACTGTATATTATTAATCCCTATTCATCTCCGTGTAGCAAACAAAATCGGACATTAATTTGAAGACGATTTTTCAAACACTAGTCAAATTATCTATCTGCGAAACCGGTATCAGTGTTCTTCGTATAGAATTTCCAGTGAATTTAGTTAAAGACCGTTGTACATGATGTCAGGGTCTTAGTGAATTATTTTATATACTTTGTGAAATAATTATGCGCGTGGATAATTATTAGAGCAAATTTAGCGAGCGCGTACTTACTGTAGTCAACATTTAAATGGTCGTGGCAGCTCCGGCATGCTCTATTATCTTTGGTAATTGCACAATCAGTACGTAGTATAAATCACAGAGTGCAAAAACTGGAAGTATGAGTGAGAGCCGAAATATAACAAACTCCTGTTTAACAGCTATGCAAACTAATGCAGCTCCCTGCAGGACTGTGCAACATCGCCAAGTGCCGTAACATAGTGGTCCTTTTATTTACCTTTTTATTTACCGTGGCCCGCTAGAAATAATGTTATCCGCTCGCAGCCGCTCAGCTCTCAGTTAACCTCTCGTCCATGGAAAGTCGCACAATTCCGATAGAAGAACGTCACAGTAAATAAATTGGAAAAATTAAATGTTTCTAGTGCCGCCCGGTACCATTTGATCCACGGACCAGTCTACAGGTCGTGGGTTGACGACCACTGCTTTAACAAAACACCGTTCAATTGACTCAAGACGTGTGACAGCCGAGATCATTCCACCGAATAGAAATCATGACATATTGAAAAGCTTCTTGTAACTTGATAAATTTTTCAGCAGTGTTGACGCGATGAAATAATGAGGTCACTTTGAACAAAGGAAAATATTTGAAGCAGCATAGGGAGAGATTGCGTTGCGACACGCTTCGGTGGCAGCTGATCTCATCCTGGGTCACCTTACGGAGGGCGCTGTAAGTAGGATTAGTCGGGTACTTTTAGCACTCATGTGAATGATACTATTTATTTTAACGATTTTTCGCGTTCTTAGTTTTGAACGTGCATTATTTCTGTCTACACTTATTGTAGGTACTTACATGCGGAAAAAGTTATTCTTACCTAATATGTATTATTTGTACATGCACTTATTGCAGGTACTTACATGCGGAAAAAGTTATTCTTACCTAATGTGTATTATTTGTACATGCACTTATTGCAGGTACTTACGTGTAAAAATAGTTTTTGTTACCTAAACAAGTAATTAGTAATTTTTTAACTAGCAATAATGATAGTACCGGTGATGTTAAACAGACATGCATACCTTCTGTTTTGTGGACTTATTCTGATGACATTAATATTTTCATGGTACTGCAAATTCTATTAGAATAGAATAGAATGAGGCTATAGGAACGAACCTTCTGGCCCATTCTTGGGTCGGATAATTACTTCGATAATTATTCGGTTGTTTACCCAAGTCCCATGCCGTATTTCTAGCCGCGTCAAGCATGTCGGCAGCGGGATTCGAACCCAGGTCTTTCCGCTCGCAAGCAGATTCGCTCACCAGTCGACCAAGCTGGTGGTGGTATTACGAAAACTTGCATTTCTATTTCAAATGCTAATCTCACACAGTCTTTTGAATAATGACTGAAAAAGCCAACAGGTATACACTGACGTTTGCCATCTACATACATCAATGAGGTGACTTTGTCAAGCGAGTTCTACGGTAGAACTAGCGTCCCATGAGTACCTTCACTGATATTGACCGCTCAATTGTGTAAAACACTAATTTCATATCATTCATAACTCTGGGCCCGTGTATGTATGTTTGCAGTATGTTTTTGTGACAGAAGTGCTTGTAATTGATTAAGGTGTACGCACGTTATTGAAATATTTATGTATTTTGAGGTGCATGTGCATGATTGATGCCTTACGCTAGACAGCATGGGACTTGGGTAGCAGCCTAAGAATGAACCAAACAGCTCGTTCCTGTTGTCATATTCAATTCTATTCGTTTAGCTGCGTATATGCATTTGCTGTATTACCCATTATAACCTAGCGTTGCACGTATGCAACGCAATAATAATCCATGTCCAACCACCTAGCGTTGCATACATGCAACATAAATTTTTCTGTTTATATCACTATATAAATGGTTTTTAAAGGAAAATAAAGCTTTATTACCGTTCTCTGATATTTCTTCAACCTAATTTATAACAAAAGTAATATAAATTTAGAAAAAAATTAATTCCGGTCCTAATGAGGTAATTACACACTATACAAACACAGACCTTTGCGCTTCTATGACCTTGAGTCTTCAGTGAAAACTGGAAGTGTATAATTTCACTGATCTTCCATCAACAAATGGAAACAACTTTCAATTAAGTAATTAATCATTCGTAGACCCTGAATAGCAATTAATTCTCTTGTAACTGTCTCGTGAAACGAGTGAAATATTTCTATCATATTATAGTTTTTGGTAGTTGACAATGTTTTATTTTGTTGACAATTGAAGGGTGGACAGCACTAGTGGACTACTTGCATTTTTTCCCGTGGGAAAAAATGCAAGTAGTCCACTAGTGCTGTCCACCCTTCAATTTCCACATTTCTTGAAGATTTAAAAAAGATTTTCACGCGCTTAAAAAATTGTAAATCTTAATTTATTGCATTGAAGTTGATTTGCATGAGTTCCTTTTCATCAGTCTGTGTGATGTGGAAAAAATGAATGATCCTGGCAGTCATGTGTGTTCTTACTTTACGTAAAACGCACGTAGAACAAATAAGAATTTAGACGTGAATTGAATTGTTCTGATAAACAGATGAAAATGTGATTAAATCCTTAAGCCTGCAGACATCTTATTCACTCTCTTCTAAAAGAGAACGCAAAATATTTTTCAGTCTACCTCTATGGTTTGAATTTATCGTATTATTATTATTCGCTCCGGAACTGAAACCCCATTCACACTCTTAACCCTTTACACTCTTAACCCTTCACACTCTTAACCCTTCACACTCTTAACCCTTCACACTTTTCCCCCTTCACAGTTTCAACACTTAACACTCTTAACGCTTCACACTTTTAACTCTTCACAGTCTATATGCTTCACAGTTTTCACCTTTCACACTCTTAAACCCTTCTCACTCTTAACCCTTCACACTTTTAACCCTTCACACTTTTCACCCTTCACAGTCTAAATACTTCACGCCCTTAACTATTCACACTTTTCAGCCTCATAATTTGTAAAGGAACAAAGGAGGGATGGACTTCCATGCGTTTTAGAGGCGTCGCCTATCGTATTTTTCTTTCTGTTTTAGCCTTTAAATGCCACGAAATTTCACTGTTCACCTGTTCGCTTCTGTGAAGCCAGTCTTTGTTAGAGCGGCCTTGGACTCGTGAGCCTGACCATCTTTTGATTTTTTTTGTGCTGAGGTGTTCGCGTTATCCACATTCCGTGCATGCGAAAGATAAGTCCGATAATTGGGACTTAATAAACGGCGCCCTAGCTCAGACTTTCACTTTTGGTGCGTGGACGACATGCTAGAATTTACAGGAGCTTATATACAGCTTGGTGACCCGCTTAATTCTCGTCGCTTCAGTTAACGCTCGAACCTTAAATGGGACCCTACGAAGACGCCTTTATAAAGGGAACACTGCTACTTGCACCGTATAATTAGGAGAGAGAGTGAATTCTTCGCGTGTGCAGGTAACTCTGTCTAAATCAAGCGTCAAAATACGCTGTTGGGGCGAGTTCAGCGCGTTTATTCCCGTATTAACACGAACATGGAGAAAATTATAACACTTCTATAATGAACTCAGCTTTTATATGCAGTTCATAGAATACAGTTTAATTCATGTACGATTGCAATTATCTGCTCTGTGTGGAAATTACCACAAATTTCATTAGCATCTAACACTTGTTCTTTCAGCTTGAATTATAACTAATGCTGCAGAATGATTCAGATTTTGAATTTAATTTATGGAGATAGAGTACGTGTTGTAGTTCAAGATTGCTGGTTATGGACAATTATAATTTATTCGACTCGTGTTGCCTCTGTATACATTTTTGTATACTTTCCTGCTTGAGATCTAGACTTCAATTTTAATTCTACGGACGTGCGTAGTAATGCATCATTGTTATGGCCCAGTGTGTGGTTTGTATCACATTATCCTAATTCTAAAATTATGTCCGCCGTGATATGTGTACTAGAAACTTGAAAGCATGAGTGCTCCGTTTTCTTGTGGTAATACCCGGTGTTTGTTTTAAACTAAATTTGATACCACCTAAAGAGCTGAAGCTTCTGGCTACTGCAAGAGTGAAACCAATATTTTATGTTAACCCACCGATACTCAATACCAATCCCAAGCTGTATCCCAATATCAATACTAAACACCAAAGCTGGTGATGAAATTCTCCTTGATTACTACTCGAATACTCCAGTGAAATGGAGGTCCGAGTAGGAATGTAGGAACAATGAAACATGTAAAATTGCTTTTCACACTTCAACAACGGAAGTCCAATCAACCAACAAATGTGTGCGACCAGCGCAATAATTCAGGGTGTTCAAGTTAAAGCTGGGCTGGACACTGGAGACAGAACAGTGATGCTTCTTGTGATAAGAAGACCTCGTAAGCTTTTTTATCGGCTTATTTAATGAGTCTTCAGTTTCGGATATATGATCGTGTGTTTTGTCTCAGGTTCACAAATTCGGATTCATATTCAGTGAGGAAGTTCACATAGAGGAAGGATAGTGAAAATGTTTCGATGTGGTTTTTTACTCGCGTGGGATGGAACTTACTTTGTACCGTCAAGATTTAACGCATCTTCGACTTTGACACATTAGGTGTATGTTTCATTGTTTTCTTGTTGCTTCAATAAGCATCTATTTATTAAAATAACTATTAAAATTTGAAGTATTAAAGTAAAGTTTTAAATGAAGTATTAAAATAACCATTTGTTAATAACTATTTCTAGCTATGTTTCTTTTTTAGAATGTTGGGCTTGAGTTCTGAATGCAATTTAGATCGTAATTCTAGGTATACAATACTGGAAACTCCTGATCTCATCATGGTATAGTCCGGAGTCCAACGTGAGTTTCAGATTTGCAGCGTTTATTGATTTGATATCAAAAAGATTAACTTTTATTATTGTATGCTAAATTGCATGAAGGTTCGTTTCATGGACAAACATTTCAAAAAGAGAGACATATTAGGACGCGTGGAAAAGATACACAAGTAAATAAATTGGCAAAACTTGGTTGAACTAAATATCTTTGGGAGGCTTGGCCTAGTCATATTTTTACTTTAGATTTTCTCTTTACGGTCTTGATCTTCGGTCATGAAATCGACCGCCTGAATTCGAAATATCAGTAGCTCTTGATTTTCATGTCCGGCACTTGTTATGTTCTTGCAGTTGAAGTTATTTTGAATTTAAGATAATGCAAAAATTATTGTGGACGAAATCGCTGTAAAATTTCTTGTTTTCATTTTGTTTGCAAAAAGTACAACGTCTTTGTTGGTTACTAATTATTTTCAAGTATGGGATTGCTAGGTTTGTACACACGTATAAACGATATTGTCTTTACTACGAACAACATGAAATAGTATTTTATTTTATTTATGGAGTATTATTAGTCCATATCGTAAGATTTTATTTTTTCTGAGACTAAAGTAGAGCATTCTCGGTTTAAATGCATCCATAATAACTACTGCTACACAATTTCTCCGTTCAGGTTGAATGAGCCCGCCAAATGTTATGAAGAGAGAAAGGATCTTTCAGTAATGGTGCCTTCATTTACATAGTTACCCTTCACTATAGAGCAAGGGGAGTGCACGGGCGAGCCCCAGCAGCCATAACTTATGAGCTAAATTGTATTGTTCGAATCCCCATGAAACTTTGTCAATGGTTGCCTTGTCTAGCGTTGATATATTGCTTGTAATATCAGTCCTGCCATGGCAGCTCATAGTAATATGAACCCTGCCATGGTAGCTCATAGTAATATGAACCCTGCCATGGCAGTTCATAGTAATATGAACCCTGCCATGGTAGCTCATAGTAATATCAGTCCTGCCATGGCAGCTCATAGTAATATGAACCCTGCCATGGTAGCTCATAGTAATATGAACCCTGCCATGGCAGTTCATAGTAATATGAACCCTGCCATGGCAGCTCATAGTAATATGAACCCTGCCATGGCAGCTCATATTAATATGACCCCTGCCATGGCAGCTCATAGAAATATGAACCCTGCCATGGCAGCTCATATTAATATGACCCCTGCCATGGCAGCTCATAGAAATATGAACCCTGCCATGGCAGCTCATAGTAATATGAACCCTGCCATGGCAGCTCATATTAATATGACCCCTACCATGGCAGCTCATAGAAATATGAACTAGCAACATTGACGCTATGTTTGGCAACTTTGGTATAATTTTTTTAATTTAGGTTCGGGTCAAACAAGAGTTTGAGAAGGTAGAGAGTTTATCAAAATAAAAGTTATTTTGATAGAAAGCTGGCTTTGAAAGTTATTCATCAGCTGCGAATCATGAGTTTGCGTAAAATAATTTTTAAAATATTTTCAATAATATTATATTGGGATTGAAATGCTCTCAGCTGATGATGTACGTTGGGTATTTGGTGTACATGTGCTATTCATCACTGGAAAATTGTCTTAGCTGCGCCTCTTTCAGCATCAAATTAATGGAGTTTTTGCCTAAGTTATTTTTTCTAAAAATTACATAATTAACAATGCATTTAGAGCAGTTATGAAGATATTAAAGTGAAACTCAACTGATAATGTACGTTAAAATTAAAAGCTTTTACCCTTCCAAACAACTTAAAACTACATATAATAGTATGATTTTTAATCGTGTTGCAACACTCTTCAGTTACTCGACTTTGAAAACAATAACAAAATTCATGTGAACAAACCATGTTGAGAAAGTGACATAAGATACTCAGTAGACATCACACATGGGTCCAGAAGAGTATAATTGTCAGTTAGGATCCTTAACACGTCTTGCTAATACGAGTTGACACTCATAACTCCTCGCACCTGCGATGAGTGTGTGGTTTGCCATTGAAAATAGAAAAGATTTAGCGGATAATATTCTGGTGGAGACGCTACATAGTAAAGCCTGTAAGCTTTAACATCGAGTTTAATTCAGCTTGAGTTGCTTCAAATGTGCAGTAATGATGCTTTATATGCCTTCAGAAATTACATTAGCGCTTGCATTAGCACGCTTTGCATCACCGGTGTGAATGGCTGTAATTTTGCCACTATTTGTGAGCGATATTTTATGGTCTAACTTAGACCTGGAACGTGTGTACCAGCTAAATTGTACAGGCCGACTAAATTAAAGTGGAACATGGGGATAGCATCGAGTTATGCCAAGGAAATGTGCAAGTAAAGCAAGATGCTTCAGTGTGTCGTTCTGGAATGCTGGTGCGGGCTCTATCAAATTAATTGGGCTCTGAAATCAAGTAAAATTTGTTTAAAATTTCTTCCTAGACTAAAACGGAGAATTTGTGGGAATAAGGAAGATCATGAAATAAAACAATCTCATGAAATAATTGTGTATGTAAGAAAACCGTCGGAGAAAACCGAATGATAGTCGGTTGTTGGGAACCTCGTGTCAAGGAAGAAGCTTTAGTTTCCTCGTTCCAGTGTACTATCGAGTGACTATTGAAAACACGACAAATGCCATATAATTGGGTGGGCTGTTTAAATGGCTGGAACACGTACCGACGTTATGTTATTCATTATTTTAAATCATTGCATGTATAATCTCTGTACCAATAAAATAAGGAATGATCACGAATAGCGGATCGCCTTATGGACTAAAAAACATTCAAAACTGAGATATTTGAAATGGCTGCAGAAGCGGTGTGTGAAAGCTGTCCAGGACTCGTTGGTAAGCATCAACAAAAAGAATAGAAGTAACGGCAACGAGAAATACAATAATAACATTTTTAAATATTTTCCTAACACGTAATATTTGTGTTACGGAGGCATATTACTATGAATATACTGGTAATGGTTTACGAGCAGTTCTTGGCTAACGTTTCATTCTCCAATCAGTTTTTTCACAATTTTACCTCCATGCTGAAGTGATTCAGTTGTTGTCTAAATTAGATAAGAAACGAGCTTAGGATTAAGTTCTGGGTAAACATTGAACATTACCAATTCGATAATACTTCGCAATGTAACCGTTCACTCTTTGCCGTTCATTTCAACTTTTATCGCTTCTTTATGATCCTAAATCTGGTCAGCTTATTATGAATCTTTCAAAAGCTTCGGTGTATTTTTCGTTCATTTTTTGACATTTTGTGTTCCCTTGGTTCTTTTCAATTCCCACCGTATCAGTAAGAATGCCCCAAATTTCGCATTTTATTATGGTGAAGTGTTAGAACATATTTTGGCAACTGTTCGTGCGTTGCATCTTAAAGAAATCAAAATAAAAAAGGTCTGTGTTTGATATGTGTTTGGATTTGGTCAACTTGACAGTCATTCTACGCGGATGCATTTCATAACACAGGGGTACAAACTTTCTTGCGTGTCCCTACGATAAGTAAAAACTTTTTTGTGCTTCATGTCTCTTTCTTGATATCGCACACAATATTTAAGTGTTTGGAACTTCTTATTCAGAGTGCACACTCGCTGCATATTGCAGCGGCAGCGCTGTTCGGAAAGCAGACAGGGACGGTCGTTTACGGGCGTTTTATCGGTCGTTCAGCACACCTGCCCTCATACCCTTCCTCGTCTTTATTTTACTGCTGCATAGGCCTCCCTCCTTCAACTCGGTCCCTCAACTGATTGCCATCGAAGTTTTTTCGATGATGTAGTATGTGAAAAAATATCAAAATGTACGTTAGACGCATGTTTTTCTACCAGAATTAATTGACGTTCACCCAACAGTTTATGTTTTATCTGTTTTGTTATTCGTCTAAATCAGCCTTATTCAGCTGAAAATTGTTCATGATGTTTCTATTTGTGACTTCCTTTCTTGTCTTTACACTAAGCCTGGTCGATGATTCATTCGGTAACTAAATCAGAGTTTTTTTTGAACATTTCATAATCGGAATTTTTATCTACGCACGTTAGGATTCCCTATTTTTGATAATCGCTAAAAACCGTTCTTTATTTGTGCAATGTTGAGTCTTGAGTGCTTGTTCTCTAGCATGCTTCATATTTTACAATCCTTTCTTAATTTTATATACGTAGGAACCTTTTCCGGACTTATTCAAAATGGATTTTCCGTTTCACATGATTCTCTTTTTCTCTTACGTTCCTTATTGATATCTGACTTGTTTATTCTGCACCTTATTAATGAAACTTTCATATACGTATAAAGTATGGAATTTCAAATATTCTGTAAAATTCATTCATTGTACTTATAAGGAGAGTACCATTAAGGTTTGGTTCCTCTAAGAGATTCCATAAATTTTTACAAACTTTATTAGAGAAAAAAAGCCAGTGTTATTGCAGTGCATGGGCCTGAAAGTTTTTTACAAAATTCAATTATCACAAAGAAATAACTTTAACTCAGTACTGAGATACCTATAACAACCTTGATCAGTTTTTTACACTCATAAGTAAAGGTTCTTGTAACGTAGCTATCGAATGTACATCGTGTGTATCAATTCTGTTAGTCTAAAGCGAAGAATAACTCTAAAAGCAACAGCGTCTTTGCAGCCCCTACCGAGCCCATATAACACGACGCTGCGATCGAGCAAGCGAGAGTGCTAGTCTTTATGATCGATTTGTGTGCATGCTCATCGAAAGTATGAGGGCCTTTAAGTCGGCCACGGCCCGTTTCTTTATTAGGGTTTTTGAAGAGGGAGGGCGGCGGTGTTCGACAGTCATCAGCAGTCTCAAGGCGTGCCTCCACTTTGTCTCCATTGCCCCGTGATTGTCTGGGCCGCTCTAGATGCCGGAGTAAGGCTCGTAGGTCCTTGTTAAATGCGTTACCAACTTGAATTCTCGGTTGAATTTTGAACGACCATTTGAGTAAATTGTCCCTTGATATGACCAGCAGAGACGAGGATTCATTTATTTTGTTTTGCGTGATTGCGTCTATTTCTTCGCTTCAGTAGAGTGTTGCGTTTCTAATTCCTAGGTGTTGTTAAAAATGTTCTAGCACCTGAATTTTGATGGCATTGTTGCTCCTTTCTCGTTTGTATCGATTTCATTAACGTTGCCCATGAAACAAGTATACTAAAGGTACTGGAGCATGTGAACGCGGGGTTTACTGCGTTGAAAAATGTATTGTAATCATGGAGTATAAGCGTCATATATACCATGAACTTGGAGGCATCTGGGTCACAGTTTAAAGGGTTATCAAAGTCATTTTTGTATGCTCAGCTTGAGAATGAATCATCGATGAACAGAACGCTGGAACTCAAAAACAACCATCGAATAACGGAACACAGAAACAATCATCGATTAACGGAACACAGAAACAATCATCGAGTAACGGAACACAGAAATAATCATCGAGTAACGGAACACAGAAACAATCATTGAGTAACAGAACACAGAAACAATCATCGAGTAACGGAACACAGAAACGATCATCGATTAACGGAACACAGAAACAATCATCGAGTGACGGAACACAGAAACAATCATCGAGTAACGGAACACGGAAACACCGGAACAATCATCGAGTAACTCAGGCTATCGCTGCAACAAATTCTATTACCTCTTTTTAAGGGTGTGTACTAAAGGGTATTGTCCGTTTGCGCATCTTAGGAACTTGACACGTTTGTTGCGATGCGACCCATCGGTGGGTCACTCAGGTTAGGTTCTGTAATTTTTTCAAAGCTTTCTAGTGACCGTATGTAGAAAGTAAAGATTTGCACCAGCTAGGCAATTGCAACAAACGTGTCAAGGCTCATCGGTTAATACGTAGTTGATTTGTTAGTACACCTTGAATATTCAGCGCTCATCAAGTCAACTTTATTTCTCTTTATTTCTCTGTCTCCTGAGAGCTGCTGGCGTTCCATGCAGGCAACTCCTGCCCCACTGTCTACGATACTTTATCAGTCTACTTCATTCTTAAATTTTTCGTCTCATTGAGATGCTCCTCGTCATTGTTAAGACATTTTTCAGATGGACGCGGCTGTTAAACCTTGTGCATTATGATAAATAATAGTAAGTTTCAATTCATTTACTTAAGCTTCAAGCTACCATGGATATATTAGGTACGTTTCTTATACCATAAAATAGTTTGAACACGCACCACGTTTGTAGTATTGACCATTTTACTTACTGAAACGCTAAATTAATGGAAAATACTTCGATGTGACTTGCGAAGGGAGCTGGCTGGCACTTTTAAACTGTGTCAAGTCTTCTTTACTGAATTGAACTCGTTCAGAGTAAGGGGCTCCTGTGCAAACTTTTCTAGTGTTTCCGTCTCACAGACCGCCGTGAGATCATTTTATAAATGGCCCGTTCAAATTTTCATGTGTGCGTAGTCATCATTGAAAACGAGTATAGAACCATGATATTTACTCCAAGTTGACGTGTCGTATACCTTCTAAAAATGATTGAACTTCAGACCTCTCCGTGAAGTAGCTAATGATAATTTTTCCCGTGAATGTTGTAAAATTTTACTGTAGTTAAAACAGTTACATTACTGTGAAATTAACGTGCAAATTTCCCTCTAACTATCTTGTCCATTTAGCACACCTGAGATGACGTTGTACTGAAAACAAAACCTTAATTTGACGCATTAAACTCTCGCCCATGCATGCACACGTCTAGCTAACCCGAACAAAAATGTGACTCATTTTGTTAAGTGCTTTTAAGCACGAAACTCCTCCTCGGTAATCTTGGGCTGACACTTGTTGAAAGCGTGCAAAACGGCCGCCATTACCATATCATAATTACTCGCCCCGAATATCATTGACTCGAAGCTGCGACGACTTGACCCCTGCGTACACTGCAGTTTTACCTTCACTGAAAAGGGCACGTTTTCAGCGTTCCCTTGAGGTTCATCTTCTCTCTCTGATGGACACTTAAGACATTTTGATAGTCGAACTCTGCAGTTGGCTTATGCGGGAAACACCTTTGTTGTTGTACACTGTATTCCGTGTCGACCTTGATCTGCCGTAACCTATACTTGGTATGAATACTCGCACTTAAATAGCTGCTGGCTTGCTAGCTTTTGCTGTATATTGAAGTGCATTGAAGTGTTGTTAATCTCTCAATGGTATGAAGTATAATGAAGGTATTCGGATTATATCATAAAAGGGAAATGATTTGTCAATATGTCTTGAGTTTCTAACTATTGAACCTGTATAATTTTGAATTACAATTGATAAAATTTAAGGTTGTATGGTATTATTTTTTAATATAGATTGAAAGTTTCATAATATTCAGTGCTCCATATTTTTTAATGTAATCAACCCCTCAGATCTATAAATCCTTTTTAATTTATATCTTTTGTTGAATTTTTGGGACTGAGGAATATTTGCCTAAGCAAATATTCCTACAATGTATTATACGTCGTGATTGCCGAGAAATTTTAACTGGCTTTTATTAATTGAAAATTACTAAGTATTGTGGTGAGAACACCAAAATGAAATACAAACATAGACATCAATCCTAATAACTGCATGTCACCGTTACAAACACATTTTAATGGAAAAATTTATCTCACAATATATATATATATATATATATTAATCAATTCAATGATAATTTTTATGAATAAATTGATAAATTTAATAAATTTAAGGCATATTTCATGAGTTATTTATACATGTCATAAATCGACTGGTACAGGAAGCTTTTCATCCCAGTGAATAACTAACGCAAGCTCATTCATAAATCAGCTTGTATAGGGGCCTCTTCATCACAGTCAATAACTAACGAAAGTTGTCTACGGACTACTCGTATGTTGCTTCCATTGACATACTATCCAATAAGTCTCATACATATTGTATATAATGAGCTTTATATTAAGAATATTGGAATATATGTTTCTTACTCATGCAGTATATGTACTCCAAAGCTCAGTCCTTCCCAGGAAATTAGGAGCAGTTTTAAAAAGGGTTTTTAATGAGCAACTCTTTTGGTAAAGTGCAAGTTTACGAAAAAAAATTGTGCATCACTTACCTATGTGAATTGTAGCACTGGCTGAAACTATCGACAGATCTTTATTAGCTATGAAAGGATTTTTATAAAATAAGTTTTTTTACCTAATTCACTGTCGCAAACATAGAACACTTTTCTTCGCTTGAGAGCTCAATTTGCCTGGCTCAGTTAACATGCAAGTCATTCTTTATAACGAGGGTAATGCACTACTACAATAAAACCATTTGAAACGCTGATATCAGTTTAGTGGTGCTGCGTGAGCTATTAAAGTATTCCAGAGTACACTGCTGACAAACGCCGACCTCGGCACACCATTCTTCCCACTGTCTCGGCCACAGCTCTACTCAGACTACGCTTCTCTGTTGCTGCTCTTTTGCAGTCAATTGATCTGATAAGCTGGCAGTCGTGACCGTAAATGCCCGCCTTGTGGCCTTCAATGACCCAACTTACTCATTCCGACTTCTGCACCTCACAAACTTGTCTATTTTGTCGCCTTGCTGCTAATCGTTCCGTCGACACGGGAGCTCACTCACGCGGTGCGGATGTGCGTGCATTTTCTGGGCTTTCGTGGAATTTTTTTCGAGGTTTTATGAACGTAAGACCGCTTTGTGTACGAGGACCCGGCAAGTTCAGTGTCAGTTTAGTGTACATCACTTTATCAGAGCAACTGTTTTGAATCCAGTTCTGAAATTTTATACTGTAGCTTATGATCCATAAAATTATGACATAGTATGTTTTTGTGCTTCTCAATGTTCAATGTGTTTTTGTGCATTTTGATGGTATTCAGTAATTGTATCATTATAGGTCAAACATATTTCACATAAGGTTAGTTCTTCAGAGAAACGGATTGCTGGGGAATTATCTTTAGTATTTAGCGACCGCGGGAAAATGGCAATTTCTATGAACTGTCAGGACTCATGACGGTTGTGTGGGAAGAAGTGATGCTGAAAATATCCATCATTTCTGGTTTCGTGTCATGACTTGGCGATCTTTCGAGGTGACTCCAACTGCCCGCTGCAAATAGCCTTCGCATTTTCTCGGAGGTTATTGTGGATTTAGTTTTAGAGCAGTGGTTCACAAACTTTTCAAATTATTTTACATGGAGGTCCCTAGAATATACTGTTTGAAATCAGGGTCCTCTTGAGGAATAAATATATGATATGATAAATTTACTTTCGCTGCCCCTCTTGAAATCTTTTGCGGTTCCCCAAGGGACTGCAGTCCCGAGTTTGGAAACCACTGTTCAAGAAGAAGATGGAACTTCTGCTTTCTCTGCGTTTCAATTCCCTTGTACATATATTGTCCTCAAGGTGACCAAGTGGTTACAAGACCCTGCACGCTGAATTGTGTTATTTTGAGGTTAGCTACATTACTCTTACAGTTCAATTGTTGTTACGGTGATGAAAGCAGCAAGATCTCGGTTGCGACAGAACAGAGCCTCTTCTTTATATTCAGTAATTTATTTAATAAACTATCAAGCAAGGGACCTGGGTATGCCACCATTCTGTTACTCGTGGCAGACTAGCATGCGGCACAGCAAGCTCTTGAATTGATTTCTGAACATTTTTGAAATAAATTTCAAATTCCGAAGTGCCTTCGCTTTTGTACTTCGTTTGACTTAAGGAAATTTAGATTTGCTTACTTTATTATCTAATTATTGGTCTTGTGAGAAACTTATTACCGTTTTAACAACGTCTATGAGTGGTTTCTTTGAGAACGCCTTTTAGTATCTGATCTTAATTATGAAACAATTTTATCCATTTTGGGGTTTTGTTCTCGATCTTTTATCCACTGCTGATATTTTGATGATGCTGATGTCAATATCATTGCTGACACCGATATTGTGAGAGTTCCTGACACTGACCGATACCGATTCCATTACGATCGACGCCATTAAAGATTTCTAAATTTGTCACTAATATCGATGTTCTTTTATACGAATACCGTAAAAGGACTTTTAAACTGGGTGATGCCTATGTTGGTGTTCTTTCGTATTTAATATTTTTTTATCGGTGTTTCTCACCTCAGGCACTGCTGCTCATGATACTTTCACACAAATGAAAACTTTTGAAAAAGTTTAGTTTGAATATTAAAATATATGTATTTTGCTGTCGCGCAGCTTCATTTTGATGGTATTGTCCGTGAAATCTGTGTTTGTCCATGTGGAGAGATTCATGAGGAGTTTTGTTGCGGACCTAACGCGGCAAACTGTTTGTATTTGCGTCCATCCTTAAGGCAACACGAGTTGTGCTTGTGCAAATGCACAACCACGCAGAATTGAGGTTTCACAAATATTTGCTGCGAGCTGCAAATTGATTTATGATGCGTGGAAAATATCCCGGCGCTTTGGACCGGGTGTTTGATTTTCGTATGTACTCGTATGTACGTAGCAAAACATACTCGGCTTAGCACCATTGAAAATCCCGCGGCATTTACGGGCGGGAAAAATGATTTTGACATCCATCAAGTGCCGTGATGACTCCAGCAGTTTTGTTCTATATCACTGAGTTGTTGGCTATTTGTTACGGTTAAGTGCGCTTAAGTTTTCTATGCTGAGGGATATTAATAAAGAATAGTGTCCTGTGTACATTCGCAGTCATACGATAACCTTTTTCCTTTAAATTAAATGTCTTTTCTCTTGAATTTGGTGCAAGTTGCACGGCCCCCATTCAGTAAACCAAAATTCTTATATGTCTGTCTTTTGAGCCGATCATTAGTTCTTGAGACTTTTTCGTTCAAAACAGCTACCGTGATTGACAAGCTCTAGTTCGCTTCAATGAAGAGTGGTCTTTTCAAAAACCTTCATTATTTCGAGCGATGATTTTGGTTTTCCCGTCATGCTTGCAACCAACGAGAATAATTTCCGTTGACGGAGTATTTAAAAATGTTTTAAGTGATCTTTTTCACGGTGATACTTAGCTATTTCAAACTCTATAAGTGTAACTTATTTGAACTTCTGAATAAGCGTGGTGCCTGTAAATTCAAGTGCGTTTTCTTCCAACTGACTTAAAATGCGAGTAAAAGATACTTCCTATTCAGATCTACTGTATCCCCTCTGTACAGTAATATTCAAGTTCAGTTTCTGTGTCTTGAACTAATGCCCGGTTGCATCGCCCGATTTGATTTACTTACAGAGTAGAGCATTCAATAACGACGCCCTGTGATTTATTTTCTTACCTCGCCGCCTATAATCCCTTTCTGGACGTTCATAAATCTCGCCGAAAAGTGCACACTTTTAGACGAGATTAATTAGTGAAGTTTAGCCATAGATCGTCTACGTATTCCTAATTGGGGCTGAGTTTAGCTGAAAGTTCCTCGGGTGCACGTAATAGATTATCATCGGGGAACAGGCTCGGCGTCGTAGGCAACAGTGCGTGACTAAATTTGGCCAGAGTAAAAGTACAATTGAAAGCGTGAGTTGCCGCAGAGCGCATATGTGCGAGTGCTTCAGGGTATGGTTGAGCCTTTTTATGTTTGTTTTCACAAGGAGTAAAATACTTGCATTTCTTGACTTGAATACACGCGAGTTGAAAGATGACGCGGTACTCAATCGCTTACTGTGAGGAAGGTGCCCCAGTTATGGTATGGATGGGATTTGGTCGAGTTTATTATTAGAGTGTATATCAGCGCATGGCAATTGCAGTGATCGATGGGAAAAGCAGACATACAAATTGTAACTCCACATCATAGGTGCGAGAGTGTATACTGATGCAAATAAGACAGCAGAATTAAGATCATATCCTCTAACCAAGCACGTTTCTTACTAACTTTTTCCATTGATTATAGGGCCCATGTAATTTTTGTTCAATTTTTTGAAGCGAAATAATTTATTTAGTAAAAATTCTTGGGTGTGAGGAAGTGGCACTACACGGATTTTTATTTTTTCGTTCAACTAAGAATATTCCAACTATGAGTGGCGTGATCATCTACAAATTACTTGCTTCACTTAACCTCTGATAAACAAATTTTACTTTATAATGCGAAATATAAGTAGTGTAATTAATATATTGTTACTTTTTACCGACAATTACATACGAAAGATTACTATAATTACTGGATTGCTGTAGTTTACTTATTTGTAAATTGGGGGAAAAACTTGGCCAATTTTCTACGTCGTTTTGTATGTACGTATATTAAATGTTCAAGCAGAGAGTTAAATATCTTCTATTGAAACTGAAGGATGTTATTTGCCTCATTTAATAAATATTAGGCAGGGGAAGATTTATTTGCCTTCTTATTACTACCATTCTTTTTGTCTCTTTACATGTATTACAAACCTAGTGGTTGTGTATGTAGACCAGGGGTCGGCAAACTTTTTTACACGTCGACCCCTTCATAGGATATTTGTACTTACATCGACCCCCTCCATGCACACACACATACAAATAGGTGAAAAAAATGTTAACCATTATTGACATTTTTGATGACCAAAAATAAAGAGAAATGTTAGAAACCAAACCAATCTTATGTTGTACCCTATACAATGTTTGAAGATATATATTAAGAGAAAGGGGCAGTCTTCACTGATATAAAGTAAAAAAGAAAAGAATAGAAGTTTACCTACCTATAGAGAATTTTGACTGTTTCGAAATCTAACAATACTTACCGTTGAAAAATTTATATGAACTTAATTGTATGAAACATATGTGCTACTTGATAATAATATTAACTGCCATGGAAATACACAATATGCTTTTTATCAAAAAAGAATAATGAAAAATACATTAACTAACCTATTTATCAATAAACTTGATACTAATGAGATGGATGAGCTTGATGAGCGGCAGCAAGGCTATTGATATTTGGTTTAAAATTGGTAAGCTTTAACCGTAAATCACCACGGTTTTCCAAGTTTAGTCTATTTCTCTGCTTTGTTAGAATCGCATTCGCATGGCTAAAACCAGCTTCAACCATATGTATCCTTTCGACCCCCTTCCGACCCCCATAAATTTATCGACCCCTTGAGTTCTGTCCTCGACCCCAGGGGTCGATATCGACCACTTTCCCGACCCCTGCTGTAGACGATCATTTTAGCTGCAAAAAGGAAATGGATTAGAAAAAATCGTCAAAATATATTCCTGCTTGCGTTAAAGATAGTATAGTATGAATTTTAAGAGATTTAATTGGCCGGCATTGTTTACACTTGCAATGTGCGTCCATTCACATCTGACTGTGAGCCCTGCTTTAGCTATTTTCGTTCCTTTATCTCAAACACTGAATTTTTTCGTAATATTTTGAATGGAGGACTAATTTACTTGAACAGAACTATATTTCACAAGGACAAAAGACTGACGATACCCAGTGCGCCACCGTTATCGTAAAGCTGTCAGTGGCGGGGCTCTTTTATAGCCGGGAATTGGAAGCCACTTACAGACACATGGAAATGACTTGGCTAGACCTGCTGCTGCCAGCTGCCCACTCATATCTTGTTAATCGCGCATTTCTTATTCGCTTTGGCATTCGAAACTTTTCTAAGCGATTAGCGCGGCCATTTTTTCCTGTGACCTGCGCCCGGTGTCTTCCATGTGGTTAGCTCTTTAGTTTGCGTGCGGCAGCTCCGTATTTACAGCATTGTTGGGAGTTTTTTGCGCTGTATAATGAGCCTAGGCCTTTGCATTTCCTCTGCGTTTACAACTTTGCTGTTGTTTCATTGCATTGCTTTGTACACTCTCTCAATGATCTTAGTTCACTGCATTTCCCGTATTTACTGCAATGCTGTGATTTGCTCCCGTCGTAATAACCCTAGTCTTTCCCTTTCAATGATCCTTGTTCTTAGGTACACTTTTATTTTTACTACGCGCATCTCTTCCAGACGTATCTTTTTGTGCGGACTTTCCGTCATGTGACCATCCATGATAAATGCAACTTTTTGTATTAAAATTTATTGGGTAATCACGTCCGTAAGATTTCAATGTATTTTGAGTTCATAAGTATATTGTCGATGCATATTTTTTCACGATTTTTTACATCTACACCGCTTTTCTATGTTCGAGTGCTCCTGGTGTGCGTATAGGTTTGATGTTCTCATACTTTTCCTACGCATGTGCTTCTGATATCCCTATCTCTTCGATTACCACATCTTTTTGAGAAGTAAACACAGTTCTTTTGTCTTTAACATTGTTTGAACAATTCCCATGTCACTGGATATCTGTTTTCAATATGAAACTTATTTTTATGTTCTTTTACCATCCATATTTTTTCTACCCAAACTATTCTTTTCTGTCCCCTCACTATCCATATTTTTTATGCAGCAGAATTCCTTAAAAAAATTCTTTTGTACGGTCCGTGCTCACCTATAAAGCTCATCTCTGGAGCAGGTATTTCAGATTTACTTCCTCTCGCAGCGCCAACACAAATGTTGTATCCAGTCTTTGTTCTTTCATTTACTCAAAATGCGAGTGGGTTTCAGCCGTGATTTTTCTCACTCATATATTTATTATTCTACATTGTATGCCTTATATTTTTAATGTACATTCTTAGTACTTGAGTTATCCATGGTTCATTGTACTATTTCTTCATTGATTGTAGTTACCATTTTCTAGCAAACAAGCCTTCGAAACAAGGGTGATCACGGCTGTGGTTTTATAAAATACTGAATGTTTTACATTAAGGTAAGTTCAACATATTTTCTGCTGCACTTCCCGTGATGTTTAGACCCAAAGTTTTTTTTCAGTCAAAGCGTGGGTTATAGTTACAGCATGGGTTACAAACACGGAAGAGCAGCGATGGCCTTTCCGCCACGTGGGAGCCTGAGGGCTCAAAAATTTCTAGCTGTGTTGGCCGGCCGAGGTCTGATGGAAGCCAGGAACATCTTCGTGACGTACAGTTTACATGACGGTATCTGTTGGTACTCTGTTGCTAGCACACCTTTACGATCGCCCATCTATTTATATACACGTGATGGCGCTTCTCGGACCCCCCGTGAGCACGGCATCAGTTTCATCATCAAGGTAGCAGCTTGCATCAAACGCCTTCGCGTTTACAAGCATCTGCGTGACCCGGATGCCCCAAGCTTGATGACGCGCTAGTTCATTAAAGCTGTAAAAATTATGCGGTGGCTGTGTTTTCAAACACTAATACAGTATCTTCAGCACGAGACTTGTAACCCCGTCCCTGCAACACACTGTGCTCTTTTCAATATTGTGGTAGTGTTCACAAGAAAAGTGCTGCTGCACCTGCTGATTTTGAATCACCTAACAGCTACGGAGCACATGGGGTCAGCCAGCAACTTTGATAACAGGCTTCCACGTTTACGAGTATGCGCGTGACTCTCAGGTTCCAAGCCCACCAAGCAAGTTTATGAGTGAAGACCTCAAGCAGATTAACCTCTAGCCTCACTCTATCATTGATAGTGCGATATGGGAAGTTCATATCGATAATAACCTGGTAATTTACGTAACTCTATTCCTCTCAGTATTACGTCTTCACACCTAGCGATTGAAAAAAAAATCAGTTGTTCACTGTACTCATTAGTCATGGGTCGTTGCGTGAAAAAAAACAAGTAATTCATTGTTTTTAGATCATTTTATTTGTGAAATAAATATTTTATTCTCAATATTACCACTAGAACCCCACCAGCTGCATAACTGGCACGTTGAAGTATCTGTTTTATGGGTTTCTAAAGTTTTGATTCTGTATGAACTTACGAAGAATAGTTCATTTTTTAATATTGAATTATGCTGAGTTTGAAAGTTCAATTAACATCCAACTTTCAATTGACGATCGCATGATATTCTGAGGACATGATCTTCAGAAGAGTGCCTCTCACGTCTCATGTCTTGCTTTACGATCTTCCGTAAGTATTCCGTGACCGAAACAGGCTTTTAAAATTTTTTAGTGATGATTTTTATTTTAAATATACTAGAAATGTAACATTTCTACCCTCATACGGCATTTTTCTACACATTCTCCTTAATCCAAATAAATCACAGTTTACGGTGAGTTTTTTATGTATGTACATGGAAGACTTAATATTGACTGCTTTAATGTTTCCACACCTCTTCACAGGACAGCGGCAAGTCTCACCTCCTCGAGGTGTAGAAGCGACACGCTAGTTGATAAACACCCAGTCTCCAGTGATCTCAATCTCCTTGTGTTTCTCCCGCCGCAATGCACAGATTTTCAAGTGCCTGTAATTCTGAGCCGAGCGGTGCTGTGGCTGCTGATACTACGCGGTGTTTTCATTTACCCTCTAATGCCCCAAGCAGACTCTCACGATGCCGTGGCCGTACCCGAATTTGTTGATTATTTGAAACCCGATATAATAATTCTTTGTGATAACCAAATTTAATAATTTTTTATATCAACCGAATTTAATGATTTTTGTGGTAGCCGAATTTAATGATTTTTTTGTGGTTGCCGAATTTAATGATTTTTTGTGGTAGCCGAAATTAATGATTTTTGTGGTAGCCGAAATTAATGATTTTTGTGGTAGCCGACTTTAATGATTGTCATGTTGACCGAATTTAATGATTTATGTGGTAGCCGAATTTAATAATTTTTTGTGCTGACCGAATTCAATGATTTTTTGTGCTAACCAAATTTAATGATTTTTTTGTGCTAACTGAATTTAATGATTTTTGTGCTCACCTAATTCAAGGATTTTTGTGAGAACAAGTCTCAAAAATTGTTCGTTTCATCCGGTACTCCATTCGTGTTCTTCCTTACGTCGTGACCCGTTAACGACTCGTGAGAGCGTTCACTCCCTTCATGTTTTACTGTAGAGCTTTACTATGAACTCATCTTGTATGCCACACAAGAGCTATGCAGTGCTACTGTCATCAGAGTACATTAAGGACTTCATAGTTCTCCAATCGCACACACCACACAGTAAGCACAGGTCCACGGATTTTGTACATGTCAAGCTGCTATTTTACCACAGTTTCCTATGCTTCAAATTTATTGTAAAAGACTTGCCTCTTAATTAGTGGGGGTCTTTGATGCGGTCTCGAATCTCGATGTCTTGTTTGCCTTAATTTTGTTCCATTTTGATGCTCATTTGATCTGTGATTTCTAATCAAGGATGTTATGATTGGTTGTCAAATACTAAGTATCCTGGAGTAATGTATGACGTCATCGACGTCGTTTGTTACGACTAATTTTTATTCAGGTTTTGTTTCTTGATGTCTAGTTCAGATAAGTACGATGTTCATACCAATTATATACTCAATTAATTTGTAAACAAATTTTAAATAAATGATCTGTCGTTACGGACATTAATATTGAATTGTGCTGATAATAGTGAAACCTAACCATGTCTTTTGCGTCTTCGACTCCTATTTGTGTGCTTTTTGGTCAAATTAATCGCATGCGTGTGGGAAAATATATATGGTGATTCTATAAGAATGAAGTAATTCTCAGGTTTAATCAGCCAACAGCCAACGTTGAGGTAATCAACACTCTAACTTCTGACATCAATCAGAACGCACACAACAGAAAAGCATACAACACTCTGGTGCTAAGTCGGCTGCCCATCGCAAATCTGCGAAAGCAAGTCTCTGTTTGCACATGTGATAAAATCACTATTTACCTTTTCAATTACGGTCGTCATCTTGCGTGCTGGTATTCTGACACTTCCATTAGTCCGACTTCCAACCGAGGCAGCTGTTGGGATTTTCATGGTTGCCTCCCCTCCGAAGGCAGTTGCTAATTTTTTCAGTTCCATTTCTCACTTGTCCAGACTTGGGACTCATTCATTAGGTTTCTAATCACAGCGAAGGTCGGTGCGTTTGAATGCACATGCAGAACATGGAAGACACTTCGGCTCATTCACAATTGGCATCCCTCTCAGTTAATTGTTTTCCTAGGTTTTTTATTGACAATGCATGGTTTACGATAATTGAAAAGGGTTTTCAACTACCTAACAATTAAATGTGTACTATATTATTGCTTAAAACAATATTTTCAAGCTTTAAAGTATATGTTTACCTATGAATGAGTTCCGGGTTACCTCTGAGGCTTTCAAATTGAAATCACAATATGTAAAGAAAATGCTGAATTCTCGTCCGAGGAAGACTTCTGAGCAAATCCATTAACCCAACAAGAGTTAGGAAATCTCATTGAGAGTAGCAGGTCAGCTTCGGACCTTCACCACGAAGGTGTTCGATACCTTGCAGTTTTGGCACTACATGATTATTGTGGGAGCACAACTGATGGACTGATACTTGCGTTGTGAGACCCTCGGCGCTATAATAGTCTAAACTACAGCAACGCTAGCAAACTTATATCACTACTACTACTACTTTTACTATTACTACTAGAGTTCCAGTGCCCTATGCCCCTCGGCGAGTGGAGAAAACCTTGTATTTCCGTTTCCTTGCTGTCGTATGACGGTCGACCAGGGCAGACTTCTCCCTAAGATTCATTACCTGAAACCCAGAAAAAATGCATCATTGATATAAAGGAATTATAACATCCTCTTCTGCTGTTGCGAATGTTATGTGCATGGGTATCAATATCTGAATTAAGTTTGTTTCCAGTGATTATGAATAGTTTAGCGACCTTCATCCGATTAAAATTACCGTAAATGTCATTGATGTTCAACACCGTTACGAAACACAGTCCACGGCTGCGTAGTCTGGATGCATGACCTTTTAAGAGCACCGCACAAGGTGGCACTATAAAAACGTCATCAATTTACCGTTCTGCTGCGTGCTGTATCCAGAGATTCCCTCAACCCTGACATCACTTTGTGCGGTCACAGCTAGCCGTGATTGCTGTCGCCTTCCTCGCGTGTTCCATGCTTCACGAGGCCCTTTAAATTGCATCGTGGGGATCATGCTGCGCATGCAACCACCTGATCTTCACTCTTCCCTCTGACATTCATAAAATTGAATTGTGTATGCATGTGTGATACAGACTTTTCCAGCCCAAATTACTTGCGCCCACGTGGGCTTGTTTGTAAGTGTGTAGTCTGTTTGAATCAAAGTACAGGGTGTGCCAACATAACTTCCTTTTTTCAAAGCGCTTTGCTTGCAAAAGGGGAGTGATGTTGCTGCACCTTGTAGAAACGTAGGCTAAGTAAAGTAATTTATTAAGCAGTAACTTAGAGCCTATCTAGTCTTTGATTAATCAAGGTAAAACAAACTTCACAGTTCCGAGTTGTGAGCGTCGGTGACAACGAGTGTAGTTATATTATAACTTTAAATGGAAGTTGATCCAACATTACATAAATTTTGTAGACGGCACAAATCGGTGACGATGATGCCTTATATTTGGATGGAACAAGAGTACAGAAGACTAATTGGCCGTCTTGGAGAGTGCAATAACTATGCTTCAACTTGTTCATGAGTCCCTATGTACAAGACGTTTTTTTATTGTTACATCAGATTTAAAAAAACGCCTGAAAATTGTATTTCGTGTGGTAATACGCTCGTATGTAATTGATGCTCGTTTATAGTGCACTGAAGTCAGTCTCAATGCATTTATTTAAATAATATGGTCATTTCACGTAATTTAAATCACACACTTTTCTCTATTCTCTCACTAAAAAGAATTAACTTCAGTCATTTATTCATACATACTTCATACACACAGCTTATGCTAATTAAACTAACTCATTTGCGTCCGTTTTAAGAATTCTTATTATGGAACTCCTTGATGGTTATTAACTTACTAACATGTAAACGAATTAATTACATAGCAATATTCTGCTTTGAAGTTACATTTTGCGCATTGTACGCAGAGGGTCTTTAGTTTTATTTGATGAATTAATTTGAAATATTTGCACTTTTTCCAAGTGCACACAATGGAATTTAGGAATATTTATGTCAATATGCAACGCTTGTGCATTTTTCTAACCTTCTAAAATTATCGTTTTTTCTCAATTAACGTCCATTGGAATAAATTTCAGACAACATTAAAAGCCTAAGCAATGTAAAATCAATATCAGTGCTATTGCGCTTTGACTTAAAATCGTAGTTTTTGCTGCAAATTAAGTAAAACTGGTGACATTTTTATTTGTTAAACGATTTTGTGTGTTCCAGATTAATCTTCCTGTTCCATTAAGCTCCGCACCACATTAGAGTGACCTGATCAAAGTGGTCGTCTGATTTTGATTGGTCTCGAGTGAAGTATCCATGAGCCGACTGGTGCTTCATGTTTACAGCTGTTGTTCACCATTCTAGTCATTATTTTGTGCAGCACTCGAAGTGATTCACTAGCCTCTCAAATTTCAAAACTTAAGAATCTATTCATGAAATCGAAAACTTCATTTCGTTTTTTATAAGCCAAGATTTATCGTAAAGGATTTCTCTGACTTCCCTGGTCGAGCCATTCTCGTTGTCTAGCTCCATGCAATCTGCAGCGTGCTCGGAAAATTAACTACTAGTAAGTATTCAGTTCATGACTCTGTAATCAAGGGGGAATTCAGATGGACTCACGCACACGTTTGAATGGTCTAATGGTCGCTCTGTACCGGCCCTTATATTCTGACTCGATTAGCACTGGAGACCACGATTGTCATTTTGATTTTCTCAGAATTCGCCCCCTGCAACTAAACGTTTTTGTGAACTGATGTGGAATAATTACAGAGAATAGTGCTTCAACAGTTATATATTTTGCATATTTCTTTTTAATGCATGCTTAAGCTGATATTGGATTTTGATCCATGGCATAATTGACCTTAATTTGTCTTTGGGATAGTGGAAAATAGTTTTGACTGAAGTTGGCAATAAACTACGTAGGGTTGTTAACATAAGTAATAAACATGCTTTAAAAAAAGTTTGACTTGCTGTGTATCAGGTGTCAGAAATATCTGTAAACATTTAACTCTATCTAATAATTTAGGGAAGATTTTAATTTCTTGTAAAAATTCGTGTCCGTGAATTGATTTTATTCGAATATAGTTTCGCAGTAGCAATTAATGTGCAGCTTATATTAATTGAATACCGTGTAGTTGTTTCTTTAATACGAATCGTACATCAATTATTAATGTATTATTCATTTTACTTGACCATTATCAGAGTTCTTTAGTTTGAAGGATACTTAAAAGTAAAAACAAGCGTTTCATGTCTTCATTTGGTTTTAGTAGTACTTTATTTGACATGATTGAGTAATATGCTGTTAAGGCAAATAAGTGCCTGGCAATTTTGATGACAAAGCATGTGAATGCAGATGTCCTGGTTACTTCTATTTTAGAGAATTAGACATTAACAAGAACGACTTCAAAAACATTTTTACGTTTACTCTCGTATTACCTTACGTTACGAGTTTGTGTTAACTTGGATGTTTCTATTCTGAAATATTCAAAGTGTGCGTAGTACTTTCGTTGATTCGAAAACAAACCCTCGAAAAGAGCATGGTTTTTTGTGTCCTCAGCTCAGCTTTAGGAATACACTCGTATTCATGCACTTGATGCCAAGGTTTGAATATATTCTCGCATGAGTGGGCAATAATGCAGTCAAAATTGCTCCATAACAATAAGGAGGCTTGCGACGCTCATTTTCTAATGCAAATGAGGATTTTTATGTTTTTACTGACTCGTGAGGAGATGTGGGTGTTGTATCCTGTATACATGACGTAGTATATTATAAGCGCTAGTTCACTGCTGAGGCGCGTGGGAGAGCCATACTCGTACACCTTGTGTAACTGTCGTGTTGATCTGACTGTGGCGTTTGGTTTGCCTGCTCGAGTTTTACCTGATATTATGCATTATAGGTTAGTTAGCATGTGATATTGAAACTGTGATGTGCCATTTTGTCGAGTGTTGGCCCTTCAGCCACACGCTGCTGATATCTTATTCTAAAATAGTTTTTAATACGCTCGGGTGCTTGAAGTAATCAAACGTGTGTGCCCTTTCTATGATAATGATAATTTGTGAGGAACAAGGGACTCAACTATTTATGAATGACTGTGAGTGAGGTATTACTTGACAGTGGGAATACGATAAAAGGCTTCAGTTATTCATTGGTTTACCACGTGCAAAGAAGGAATTCAATTGAAATTATTAGTAGATATTCAGGCTAGGACAATGAGACTCTATTTTTAGCAATATTTCAAAATGAAAATTCATTAGAGCCGTGACAGAAAGTTAACATACATAGCCCCTTAACCAACTAAATGAACTCCAAACTGTAGAGGAATTAATAAAGAAAATTTTCGATTAAATCTTACAAAAAGCGTATCCTGTATTTGAGACCTTCAGCTAGTCTTTTCTAGAAAATTTTACCGAGGAAAAGCTCTGTTTCGAACTGAGCAATGACTCTAACAAATGAAGCCAGCTAGAAAGCCTCCTGTCGATGCATTAATTGTGCAGGGAGAATCGGTGTTCCTTTAAATCGTTCCGGTTTTTACGAGCAAACGTTCTATGATAACACGAATAACAATACTTCCTCTTGTTGGAAAGAGTAGGCGGCGTCAACTATTGACTTTGGTAGGAGACAGTCAGTACAGAGGGAAAAGGAGTGCAAAAATTTAACTCTAACATTTAAATTTCAACCTTATATGTATGTACATTATAGTTAAAAAAAAGTACTATCAACAAAAGTAAGGAAATAATTCTCTGAATGTTTTTTGGAACATCATTGCCAGAATGTTTTGACTGCGCACCAATTGTTTCCGACCATGGAACAGTATTTCTGTGACGTTTTGATGCATTCCTTCAAAAATGTTGGCAAACGCAACAGCTACGAGCATTTCCGAGTATAGGAACAGTTATTATACAACCTCAGAGACTAAGGCGGGATTTACTACCTAATAACTGTAGGTTTATTTCTAATTGAACCATACGTCAACTTTAGAAATTGCGTTTGTTTGACAGCAATTTTTTATGTATGGTTAAGGTAAATGTAGTAATTCATGATCTTATGCACATTGAAATTATCATTGCTGCATTTTGCTCAGAGCATTAAAAATAATTCTAGTTAAAATTCGTTATGTTTTGGACATAAAGTAGAGTTATAGATAAAGAGGTCTGCAAAACCTTGTTAAATCAGAGTCTCCTGTAGTGGAACACATGGCTTATGTATATCCATAAGGTTATGTTTAATGTAAGCAAGCTTGAAGAACTAGATACGAGGTATAAATGTAAAGTCTATGTGAAAGTGATGTACTATTCAACTCGTTCCATATTGGGATTGTTAGGCATAAAACTTGACCCATTGTACTATGAGTTTGACGAATATAACCAATGTCATACTCAAATCAATACTCATGAGCAGGCACACGTTAGGTGCACACTCTAGTCAGGACTGGCACGGGTTGAGCTTCGCGGTTACAAAGGCAGTTTTCTGCTGCAACCGCTCATTATTCGGCTGTGCATTGTTGTGGGTTGCGAATAGTGGGGTCATATCGAGGAAAATTTTCAATCTGATCATACAGGTTTTCTCCAAAAAATGTATGCATTTTTAAAAGGCTGTAGTTTGAATAATATTGGTATTCATAAGGTGTACATAAGGTAGGTGACAACGTATTCTGGATATAAAATAAAGCTTTAGATCTTGTTTTCTTTCGAATGAGATCCGCCCCAGCCTCCTAGCACCAGTATTATTCAAACCACAGCCTTTTAAAGATGTACACATTTTTTTGGGACACCCTGTATTTTTCTATTTTAGGACACGTTTCTAATCAACGGGAAAAACGTAGTATGTTCGTGTTTGCTTTGCGTACAAATTCGTTTGTAGAGAGCATTTACCACACCCATGCGACGTTAGCGCAGGAGGAAGAAATCTAACAAGAAGACATCATGATGGCTGGTGCTGAAGCTGAAACCTGCATTGATGTCGCAGGACCTACTCAAGCTCCCTAATTTGTCACAGTTTATTCAGAAATTTCTCTATCAGTCTAACAGTTTTAGTGAACTCGTAGAAATCACCACAAATCAATATACATTGGTATAAGAGAAGTACATGCGGAAATTTCTGAAAAACTCTGCAAAAATTCGTTAAACGCTTTTTCTTACAATCGACACTTCTGATTTTCACTTCTACGGTGAGGGGATTTTGTTTTATTTATAGATGTTCACGAATAGTCTTAACATGTTCTGTCAATTCTATTGGTCAATCGATTTTTGCTACATAGCTGAATTAAACATTAGTTTTAATTAGGAAAAATTAAACTATGACGTCTAATCTTTGTGCTGCAGATTTTCAGTTAATTTAGAGAAATAAATATTTCGAATTCTACATGTCCGTAAAATATCCTAATCGATCAGGGAGTTATTTTTAACATCACTTATTTGATTTACTTTCTTCAATTAGTGGAAGGGAATAAATCTTTAAAGCAATTGAGTCTCATTGACTTTTGTTCCTTAATCCAACACGCCGGAGAGTTCGATGCAGATTAAATAGATGAGGTTGTGATGCAGATGCCGTGGATTACCGGAGATTTTAAAATTAGCCGCGGAAGTTAATTTCGCTGCCGACAACGCCACAGTGGCGTCCTGCTCCATCGCCGGATAATTCGGGGGGCTTTTATCCGGGAGCGCATTTCCCTGGAGGCCGAGACCAACACTCGGCTCTATGAAATACGTTGTTGGTTGGGACAATGTTTCGTTTGCTAAAAGTAATCAAATAATTATTTTAAGATAATTTTGCTGCTAGGGTTTTCATGATTGTTTAGATTATTATTATAGGATCGAAGGCTCGTTAGGTCTCTTGCTTCCAAGGTCTTGTATAATTTGGGGTAGAAATTTTAGTGCTACGGCCTTGTCAGTTAACACGTTGACTCCGAAGTGGTACGTATGTGTACCACTGAGGTTAGGTTCTGTAATTTTTTCAGATCGTTCTATATTAGTGACTATGCGTACAAAGTGAAGTTTTACACCAATCAGGCAATCAGAGGCAACGTGTTGAAGGGCGGCTTTAACTCTGTAATTAATTATCGATACTACACACGCTAGTCGATACTCTGTAAGCTTGTAAAAAGTATTTATCAATCGAAATGGCTTATTCGTTACTAACTGAGATTTCCTTTTTACTTATTGGTGAAAATTAGTGAGTGTGTGTTACTATTCCTTGAGTTACTCAGTTGTTAGCGTTGTAGCCGACCAATGAATGAAGAAAATTCCATTGTGCGATTATATTTGCCAAGCGTATGTTGTTAATGACGAAGGTAATTTTTCATTCTTTTCATCCTAGTAAATTCCCGAGAATATACGATTGTTGAAGCCTTAGCAATATTCACTCATAACATTTAGAATCTATTTTACAAAATAAAACATTCCTGGAGATTTGCTGTAAATTTGACCAATTATAGCTACAACCGTACTTTTTGCTAACAACAAACGGAATTTTTGTTACGTTGTACGAAGAATCTTCCTATGATTTTGGCCGTGTTGCAATTTTGATCGAAGGTTTAGAATAGAATAGAATAGAATGAGGCCATAGGAACGAACCTTCTGGCCCATTCTTGGGTCGGATAATTACTTCGATAATTATTCGGTTTTTTTACCTAAGTCCCATGCCGTATTTCTAGCCGCGTCAACCATGTCGGCAGCGGGATTCGAACCCGGGTCTTCCCGCTCGCAAGCAGATTCGCTCACCAGTCGACCAAGCTGGTGATGCTACATAGTTTCGTACAGTCCTAATCATTTTAAACCAAGTAACTGACTTGTAGGAAATTTCACAACAATTTCATAAATGTGATGCCTTTACGCAATGCTGCCCTGCTTTGCTTTTTAATTAAGTAAGAAGTGCAAGCACAACATCAAAGCGTCAGAGATGTACCGCCAAGTCTACTTGAGCGCACCTCATCTCCACATGCCCTGTAAAGAACTCAATTATTATATAGTTCTCTCTCTTCAAGTCTTCTTTGAATGTGACTAGGCCCAATTAGCTGTAAAAGATTACTCCTAAATATTTATGAAGGGATTCTTCAGTTCAACGAACCAGTTATCAACCGAATTTCCTTTGCATTCAAATGAGCTGTTAATTTGGATGACGTTTATGCATGAGTTAGGGAAGAACCACTTGCGACTCATCGTGCAGGCCAAGTTTTTAGCGAGCGACGCTCACTTTGAGCAAATTGCTGCCATTTTTGTCTTTCCTTTGAACTCCATGAAAGATTTTTATCACTGGCCAATTTGAAAAGATCGCTTCGATAGTCCGGGAGTGACCCTTTTTTGTTGGTGACATCTGAGAGGGTATAAACATATCGTCTTGATATTATATGGATCTTGCATTTGAACTTTGGCAGTTTATTCTTTGAGGGCGAAGAGCCCTATAAATTTGCGTCCTCATTTGGAGTTGGGTAAAAATATGATTTGAGAAACAAATTCTTTGATTATCGTACCATCTTGAAAATATGTACCAGTTTTTTATGATGAATCTACATTCTTTCAGAACATTAATCTATTTCTTTATTAACTGAGTTGAACATTTAGTATTTTGTATGTAGTATTGTGTTCAAGTTGAAATTTAAGCCTTTTTTCTTTGCCAAATCTAATTTTAGAAGTTGAATATAATCTTACTCGTGTGAACGTACAACAGTGTTCGTCACTGTAGGCTGTAAGGTTAAAAGACTCCTCTTTCTGAGAGTCCAATTGTATATTTTATGTCAAGGATTTTCTCCCTCAAACTGCGGACAGCCACATGTGTTCCCTTTCAAACGAGTACAAATCACATGAATTACTACTTCTCATACAACATTTTTTATTGAGGATGGCCGACGCATGTTTGTCCAATTGAAACTTCAGAAGCCTGCGCTGCAGATAAGGCGCTTTTTTGCGTTTAAGATAAGAGACTTCTTTCTGTTTTATTTGAAAGAGGCTGCTGCTGGGTGCCGCTGCTAGCGGATGATCAGCCATCTGTTACGCTCGTTTATGACAGAAGTTACGGGACCCTTCCTTATCAGCATCAATTTTTCACGTTTATCATATCTAACTGAGGAGAAAATTGGGGCCGTCTGCAACCAACTCGCGCTGCCCTCGGACTCAGGATTAGGCCGAAGGCTGGCTGACCAGCCGACCGTGGCCGCTTGTGTTGAGAAAGCGGTCCATGCATTTTTTTTACCGCCTCTTGCTTCCAATGTTGTTATCTGTGGACTCGGAATGGTTCCTTTTCAGTGATTAATAAACTGCTCTGTTAAATGCAGAAACTTGTCATCGTGTTATTTACGCTCTGCCTTCGTTCAATCCTGTTCCAACAATCCTTTTGAATGTTTTTGATTTTTCGATCATTAATGTGAACGTGGCTCCTAAAGGATATTTCGTAAACAAGCTGAAACTTATCCATGGTGTCGCTCAAAATTTTCTTCCTCTTGTCAACTTTTATAATAATTACTCTCACGGCATTACCATGCCTATTTTACAGTTGTTGAAGAAAATTTTTTCAGCATTAATAGTTGCTGTTATTGTGTTTGTCGCCCAAAGCGTTCTATTATTAGGGATCTATCGTTTTGATCTATTCTTTGTTGTAGAACTTGAATAGGCCTTTTCTTTCGATGCAATGGACGCGGATCCTTGTCATGTCTATTAGATATTTATTTTATCTCCTTCGTTCTTTAGCTTTATGTTCAGTTAAGAAAAGTTCTTGCAATGACATGACACCCTTTGAACGCATGCGGTGGGAGAGCACCGTATATGATGGAATAAATAATTCTAATAATCGAACTAGGTGGATCCTCTTTGATATGACAGTGTGCCTCGAGTCTTTACCATTCAGTGACTGTAAAACTGTGTTGTTATCTATCGTTTGTACCATATATCTGTGATGAAAGCTCGGCATGGTTTCCTCTTATATGACATGGCATTGTTTGTGTTGTGATCTATTCCATATTATAAAGGAGAAGAGGATTGTACAATTTTACGTTTAGGCATAAGGGAATTTAAGTTTAAGTTGACCAAACTTGAATAATGGTACAACCCGAATATTTTTACCTAAATTCGACTTTTTTCTATCGACCACATCACCGCCGTACGTATACAACATAAGAGTAATATCTAGGCTATAAAATATTAAATACTCATCTCAGAAAAAAGAACGTATTATTCGCCAGATAACTTATGCTGCCAAATTACAAACAACGTGAACTGCTGCTATTATTTTGCTCCTTAGAAGCACAAAAATATCTTTGATGCTCTGATATGCGTACTTAGATGCTTGATCGGTCGCTGAATGCTCTTGTCGTTGAGATGCCACGGCCACATGTGCCAATTTGGCGGTGGCACAATAAGCGACATGAAATACAGTGACAGCAGAGCTCGTCCTCCTCAACGTGCGCTCACAATCGCGCTCGGATCACGTTACATGAGCTATCTGTGCTCTATAAAAGTAACCCATGTTGTGCTACTCCGACCGCCCCCTGGCTCTGCCTCCCTCATTCAGAGCATTTCAGTGCATTCAATGAATAGTGCACATAAAGGCAAGGCTCGCTCTATAGGGCGTGCTACCGCCAGCTCAATACATAGGGGAGGGAGGATGTCACAAAAGAACTTTTTCATATCTTTCCGGCCTAGAGTTTTTGCTCGCTTATTTTAAATAGCTTGGGAAGGGTCTGTCAAAATTTTTTTGTGTCGGTTAATGAAGGTTTTGTTTGGCTCGCTTGTATAGTTTTTTGTGAAGAGGGACTTAAGGGAGTGCGCTAAGTGATTGTAAGTGATGTAATACACGGGTTCTTGTGATCCCAAAGCCCGTTGTGTGATCGTACCTCTTGATATTTTGATCCGTTTTGATGGGACGAGTCGTGGTCGCTCAACGTTTTTTTTATATTGCCGAGGTTCGCATGGAATGTCAGCGCCAATAAATTGCTTCGCTGAATTCATTGTTCTGCACAATTTTTATTTTTGTCCGAAGTTGAAAGATTGTTGTCCTCGAAAACATTATCAGTTCTTGCGTTAGCATCGTTCGTTTCGTCAATGAATTATCAAAAACTGCATCCTCTATTCGAGTAAAGTTCAACAATTTTTCTCACCTGTTTAACTTGTTTCAATGGTGAAAAGTTTTTCATAGTTTTTGAATTTAGAATATTTCATGTGGTACTCTAAAAATAGCTTTTTCCTGTGTATGCAGTGGTCTTCAGTATTATCAGAAATATACTTCAAGGACCGATTATAGTAATCCTAAGTGCTGGTTAATCTGAATTCCTGATTATGAACTGCTTGGCTCATCTTACAATTGATTTAAAATATTCAATTTTGTGTGCACCTGCATAAATTGTTACCGTAATTCGTATTTTTATATATTTTTGACCGCATAAAATTTACACTAGAATGTGTAGAAATGTGTGTGTACGATGCTTGAGACGTCATATTTTTCAAAGCTGTTTCATTATTTTAATGCAAGACATACTGATAATTCTTTACCTTGCTAATTTGTATTCCTCAGAAACTTTCCGCTCTTAAAGCTGGTTTTCCTGTCAAGTTGTATCTCAGATTTACCTTTCATAAGTGACACTTTCTATGGAAGGGTTTGTGGGTTCATTTAAGTGGTTTAAAAAAATGTTTTCCTTCTTTTCTCCACGTCACCTTAATGCAGTGATCGGCAACATCCATGCACAAGTGATTTACGAGTGTCTTCTCACTTAATCTTTATGGTCAATTTCAGTCCTGCCAATTGTTTGTATGTCTTTGCCGTGTTAAATACTTTTGTTTACGGCGATATCTACCGTCCAATTATGCAGAATTTACTTAATCTTCTGCAATTTTCACCTTACATAGAGTGGCGTTGAAGTTCTCCTGCTCAGCCTACTGTCGGGTACAGCAGCTACGCGCCGTTACTTACCTAAAAACGCATTTTGGATCGTTCAAATTGACAACCAGACACTTTACATGTCCGTCAATAGATCCCCGAGTTTGGAAGGGACTGCACAGCCTTGTTATTTCTCCGGCGGTGCGTGGAAATTGAGACGCGTCTAATCTAAGGCTCCAGACGCGCTGCGTTGCCTGGGTGGTTGAAGCTTCGATTTCCAGTCCGTCAGTCGCGGACTTCTGAGTACGTTTCTAACTCCATGCTATTAGTATTGGATTTTTAAATGAATTTTCCTGGCATGTGTATACATGATTTCCATTTGAATTTCACTCACCGCCTGAAAGTGGGTGAGGGTTGCACTGAAGAGAATTTTTCTTTAGCTTCCCTTGGAGACTTGAAGTTAAGGAGGAGGCTTGACTAGAAAAGTGAGCATGCCGATAGGCTGATGTACGAATAAGTTGTTTTGTTCTAGTATTCGGTGTTCCTTTCTCCAGAGCATTTAGAGTTGCATACATAAAATTCAGTGGCTTTTGTCAAACTCTTGTGGATGAAAAGTTTCAGAATTAGATAAGACTTATTTTTGATTTCCCCTCTTTCGAGAAGTTGTTTTCCAATCAAAGAGTTAAACTCGTTCTCGAGTTCAATTGCTTTTGTTCCTCCACGAACTTTGTTCCTCGGAACGTATTCTTCAATCTGCTGAATCTCAGTTACTCGCTATTGCGATATTGAATTTCAGTCCTATTGTTAGATTTTGCTATGGTGTCTTCTGGACAAATGTATGAAGATGGTCTACGGTATATGTAAATTTGTTACAAAAAACAGTTTTGTGATAGTTTTTATGTGTGTATGGAAATACTATGATTTTTGTAAGGATGAGGCATGGAGTGTGCATCATTTTGCCATCTCTAAATCTGTACCTGAAGTGCAAATATTAATGAAGTGAACAGAACGAATGTCAAATGCAGCTTTTTGATTCTTCTAACTCGAGATGTCTTTTATTGCGTAGCAAGTACCAAACCAATAAATTTTCCAAGGCAATTGCTATTTGAAATTAACACCCTTGTTCAGAGCACCCTCGTACTGTCTTGAAAGATCACGTCTGTCAGTAGTGTCTCTAGTGTCCCTCGGTTTGGCTATACAATCACGTTCGTACCCAAATCTGATACGTGAACATAACGGCAGTATCAAAATGCTAAAAATTCTCGTTGATATGATCGTCGTCTTCTGTAAATATCTACAGCATGACTGCCATGCTTTTCCTATTGATGATATTATCCAATGGCCCGCACCTTTCTGAAGTTTTACGCTGCCTTTAGTCGCGTGAAGTGCCGCTAAAATTACATAGGAGCAAATCTCACTAAACTAAGATTGTTTTCTGCTTACATTGCATAATGCCCATTAGGGCTTTGTATATTGGGCTGGAACGGGGAAACTGAGAACCTCTGTCATCTAACCAAACTATTTTGGGAATGTCTTCTCCCCTGATTGAGGGAAAACCTTCCGTATACACTAGTATTCTCGTGGAATCATGTGTTAGGCTTGAATACCCCGCGTTTGACCTCTAGAGAAGCTGTTGGATGCCGTGGCGGCCCAGCAATTGCTGGTAGAAAGTAAGCTGCTGACGGTCAGTTGCAATGTGTTTGCAGTGGCATGAGGATTTTATCTCATTTCAGGACGTGGAGACCAGTGAAGCATAGGCGAATGATCATTAGTGTGTGTGCGTCGATACGCTCCGTGCCTCATTTTACGCTGCGTCATCGTACACGAGGGCGTCCTGGGAACTCAGCCGCCGGACTGCATTGGTGGCACGAGCGCAACTGGCAGCACTTAGGTCTTATGGCTGCTGGAATAACGTAACTCATCTTTATAATAACGGCTTCTCGTTTTTTGCTTCAATTGGGAATTACTATGAGAGAACTTCAATGTTCACTTCTGACAGTTCTGTAAATATGGTATCAGTTACTAAGCTGTAGGAGTTCTCAAGCAGTATAAGTTCTCAGTTCCCAAGCAGTACGAGTTATCAGTTCTCAAACTGTACGAGTTATCAGTTCTCAGTTCCCAAGCAGTACGAGTTATCAGTTCTCAAACTGTACGAGTTATCAGTTCTCAAGCAATACGAGTTCTCAGTTCTCAAGCTGTACGAGTTTTCAGTTCTCAAGCAATACGAGTTCTCAGTTCTCAAGTAATACGAGTTCTCAGTTTTCAAGCAATACGAGTTCTCAGTTCTCAAGCAGTATGAGTTCTCAGTTCTCAAGCAATACGATTTCCTAGTTCTCAAGCAATACGAGTTCTCAGTTCTCAAGCAGTATGAGTTATCAGTTCTCAAGCAGTGCGAGTTCTCAGTTCTTAAGCAGTGCTAGTAAAATCCATTCTCTACTTCCGAAGTCGTGCCGTGCTTCTGTCGTAATGTAACTGCAACACGAGAATCTAAAAGCAAAAGTCTGTTACTACAACGAAAATCTCTTGATTTGTGTGATTAAAAATAGTCTTCCCATATTTGATAACTGCAAGTCATCCTGGTGTAAGAATTTATTGAGGAAATTTTTCGAGTAGAGGAAAATTTTTGTTTAAAACTTTTCGAAAACGTTCTTAACTGTATTATTTTCTATTAAGCATGGAAATGAGTAAATGAAATGTTACAGTTCTTAATTAGCGATATCTATGGTCTCCTTTGAATATTTTTTGAGGTTTTAATAACTGGATAGTTAGTTGAATGATTTTGAGACGAGTTTTAGTTCATCGTAGTTAAGAGATAGAAGCTTGTTCAGATTCACGTGAAATATGTATTAATTCATTGCGATTATTTACTCTGGTGCTTTATTGTTGACTAAAAAAGACAGAAACAGAAAAAATCGCGTGAATTCTCCTTTATGTTTTTTTTGTGACTGAACAGTTGAAGCGAGAAGTTTGGCTAGGAGGCAACAATTATGATCGCTCTCCCGCTTACCCTTAACTCTGACGTTCGCTTTTCGACAATTTGCGAGTCGAGTTTCAGTTCTCGTAATTGGTCTCCTCTATAACTTTCTCGAGCGTAAGTCTTTTTTTACGGAGGGCTCGAATCAGTGCACAACCTCGCCGTTGTTTTGAGCTCCTCGTGATCAACTTTTGCTGTGCAAACTTTCCAGTCGAACTCACGTCTGCGGATTTATTTGTATTCTCGTGAATTTATTTTACGTTGAGCTTATTATGCTGAACTGTCGAGCTGATGAAATGGTGGAACCTACTCGTGTGTTTAGTGCAACCACATGTTAGCGTAAATTTTTGCGTGTAGTATCACACTACTTTTGAAAAATAACACGAAAATGTAACGTGTCCATTGTCTGCCTGATACATCACTTATTCATAGCTGTGACTCTAACACATAATTGGTGCTCATTTCTACAACTTTAAGGTATCACAAATACGAAGACGTCTGAAAAAATATAACAGCAGAGGAAATGACAAACACTCAAGTTGAAATTGCAACACGTTAGTGGTGTATATTTCTAAGTGCAAGTATCGCAACTATACTTAATAAATATAAAAAACACGTCATATCTAAACTCCGTAGCAGATGAAATTGAATCACTTGTGTTGTCACTGTAGCACATAATTTGCTTGTATTTTTACAAATTTTAGGTATCAGAACTACGTTACAATAAATAACAAGAACGCGTAAAGGTCGTGGGCACACGCTTATTATGCTCGGCCATGTTATGTAGAAGGCTGAGCTTATCCGGTTTCATGGGCGCTGAATTTAATCCGTTCTCATTGATGAACTTGCTCTAGCATACTGGTCGGGACATGACTTCGTGCTCAACTCTGTTCTGAAAGGGCTAGATACTATATCCGTATGCCCCTGCAGACGTGTTTTGACTACGTAGATATAAAGCTTCTGTCTCTATGCTCGTCTTCCTCTGTTTCAGGTCTTTATCGTGACATCTGATGCAAAACTTCGAAAAATGTACTTGAAGCCATCAGGTTCAGCATTTCAGGTGTGATTATTTCAAGGCTAAATAATTGTAAAAGTCTTTCCTGCTTGAATTCAATGATCAGTATATCTTTCATATAGTTTAGGTTAACATTTCAAGGTTGCTTTTTCGCCTTTATTTTTTACAATAATTTTTTTAATTGCTCTCCTTGTTCTGATGAAATTCTTTTGAGATAATTTCTGGACAGAATTCCAACATAAACTGTGAAATTGACAGTTGGTTGAACAGTTAACATGCATCGTTTGGGGGATGATGTTTGTTCCTAACGTTTGGAGTTCGAACGATTAATAACCTGAGAAAATCAAGAGCGACTATTGTTTGAGTATTTTTAAAATTTTGTCTTGGCAGTGACTAACATATCCCTTGCCTAGCTTTTAAGTCACTATTACAGTATAGTTTACAAAAAATCGATGGATAACCTCAACAAATAAATTCAGTTATAGAACTACGGAAGCCAAATTATCTACGTTTCATTTTTCTTTAACATACGATTTTATATGCATAGAATTTCCCAAACCAGGAGCTTTATATCAAGAAATCTTTGTACCCCAGATTTCGAGCCTGTGCAATGCACGGCAATGCAGGGCTTTATTTGAGGACACCTTATTTGTTTACGTTGTGTTGCCGGAGCGCAAATGAAAGGCCTGTCTCCTTCAGGTACAGCTTCTTCCCTCCTTGTTTGGGTCCCGTGCTGTAACATATGTATTCACCAACACTTATTTTGCAGGATTTAATTTTGAATTTATGTACCGCAAATCGAGGTGAATACAAGTGTATGCGTGTTATTTTATGTGATTTACGGATGCTATCAAACTTCTGGAAACAACGCAGACATTCCATTTTTGGTGGTCGAGGTGCGGTACACAACATCAAAAATGACATACCTAAACTAAATTTAGAGCTGCATGGTGCAACAGGTTATCCATATTTTCTGCAGTGGATTTGGACAGTTTTTAAGCCTAATGTGACAAATAACAGAATTTAAATTTTGAACACGATACAACTGCTTCAATATAAAAGAGAATTAAATTTGTAATGCATGTTTCAGTTTCAGCTCGTGCATCACCTACTTATGCAGAATATCTTATTGTTCACTCTGTTCCGAAATAGTTGTACCAAAACAATTTTCAGGTTGTTCTAAAGTAAGTGTTCTATTTAATTAAACGCTGAAAAGAGCAGAAATTAAATTTGTTCACATACGTACATGATAATAAATGAGTAATTTATTAAATTATCATGGAAATAAAGAATAAATAATTCAAAAAGTATATACTCCGTACATACAGTGGGTACAATAAATATTCAACACGCTGCCAAATGTTTTATTTACTATAGATATATTACTTCAAAACGCACAAAAATTAGACATCTGTGTTTTTGTCTCTCAAATGCAAATTTAAAATTCTATTATAAGGAAAATAAGCAACTGGTTTTCCAAAGTTTACTTCATTAACAACTTGTTTTATTACATTATGCTCCAAGACATTTTTGTATCTTTCCAGGAGTGCTTGCAACACGGTATCACGTACGTTCATTTTTGGTCAATTCGTGTTTTGTATATTTTTTGTATAGCATTTCTATCATTTTTTTCGCTTTTGGCGTCTTAGTTTCTTGCCAGCTAGTGATCTAAAAAAAGTTAAATTTTATTGTGTTAAAAATGGTTACATTTTCGAGGGAAGATATGTTGACTGAGTAAGCTAATACCAATGAATCAGGAGCACCGATACTGCTCTTTTAATGTAGACAGTAAATAATTTGATTGTAAATTACTGAATTTAGGATGAAATATTTGGCTGTGGAACAATTGCGGAACAGAGCTAATGTTTTTGAACAACTTAGATGCTAATGTTAGCGCCTTATGATCGCCTCATCTCAATCAGTCAATCCATAGTTTCTGTAAATCGTTTCTCTATGCTTCACTCGTCCTCTGTACGCTCTTAATGTACACACATACACTACATGTAAAAGGAATGGACGTCAGTTAATCAATCCTCAATGCAGCCGCCCTATTATTAAATAATGGTATTCCAGTTTGTAGTGTGTTTATATCTATTTAGTTCTCACAAGTGCCCTCATTCTCCAACTATCCTTTGTTTCCGGTCACCCACTCGCAAGCTGTCAGCCATCACAGCATCGCCGTATATAGCCAAGGTTGCAACTGCACTATGATGTCCTCCAAGGCATCCGTATGAGGAAGGGCCTTTACAGGGAAGTTACTGTTGCTTTGCTCATTGTTCTTCATTCACAAGTTTAAATTCTTCATCGCCCTGGTGCGAAAAATTCCCACCGATATAGTGACGAATGAGAATGCATGTGTTAATTTTCATCATGCAGGTTCTATTTATGCTCTTCAGATTAGAAAGCTAGTGAGATTCTTCCTTCAATAATTTTGTTGTAAATAATCTCTGCAGAATTTGCAGTGGTAAACTCGACTGACACACGGCTACTTGATGAAACGACAACATCAGACGTGATGTGAGCGTTGTCATGACCCCCTAAACGTCAAACATATTCTAATGTTCGTGGTATGCTGCTGCTTATAATGTATTTCCTGAACCTCCGTGGATTTGGTGAAGATCAAAACGCTTGAGAAAGTTGAACGCTCAGTTTTTAATTTAGCTGCACTGCCGCTGTTCCTTGAAAAGTGCAAACTGTTCTTAGAAATCTGAACCATAGCTGGACTCTGCCTGTTTTGTACATTGATGCATTAAAAAAACACATATATATACACATTTAGTTTACTACTTCGAAGTACTATGCAGCGTGAATGACAACTGCAATAAGGCTCAACGCGCCACATTGATGCCTGATGAGGTTTCCGCGTGGATGCGGCGCTCGGCCGTAAGTGGGTAGACTGCTAAAACTTTAGGAGCTTCGATGCTCTCTGCGTACGAAAGTAACGTGACATTTGGCTATTCTTTATGAGAATACTGGGCTGAATGCTCGGGTAATTACTCAATTTCCTAAGAGATGAGTGGCTGAAAATAAACGGAGAAAAAGTCTTGATTTTGCGCATGAAAATACACGGGGAAACTGGAAACGGGTTTCACATCGCTCATGGCCGTGGAAACCTTTCCTTCCTGTAGCTCCGGTGGATAAATAAGGAATGTTTTAATACTGTTAATAATAACATAATAAGACCTAAATATTACTTTCTTATTGCAATGACGTAACAGATAGACTGATGTTTAAATTGTGAACCCTACGGTGAGATATAGTCTGAGCCACTGAAGTACTAAAAAACTTTTAATCCTCCGAGTAATCTTAGTCTGATGTTTTTTATTTTAGTGCGTAATATTACCTTACAACCCATTACCTATGCAGTCATTTTGATGAATTTCTTTGCTTTACTGCCGCGTGTTTGGTATAATTTCCCTATTTGAGACATCTAACATTCTACTCCATTTTTATAGCATTTTTAGTCAAGTCTGACTGTAATCGAGCCTGCCTGTATTCGAGCTTACAGTAATGTTCGTTTAATAAAATTTGACAATTCAACAAAATTATCAGAGTTTTAGGTTATTTTGGCGATAAAGTTAGGCTGGGAACTGAAAACCAAGTTTGATGAGGTCTCGTCGTTTCTTCGTTAGCTTTAACGAAAAGGAAATTAATTTGTACACTGTCGAGTCCACGAGATGACTGTGAAGAGCCTAGCGTGCGCGCTGCAGCGATGAAAAATACTGCAAGAGATACAAGCGTGCTTCGCATGCTTACCTTGCCGACCTTTGCATCGCCCCTTTGTTACCTTTATGCTTCACTGAGCTCGCGTACTCAACGAAAACGCAGGTCATTTTTGACTTCTTCCACCACCCTGAGTTGATTATACACTTTCTACCCAGTTTGTCAGTTCTAACACCGCTCTTGTTTCTTGTAAATCATTGTATTCAGTTATTCGTGTGGGTGTGGTGTTTAGATTTGAGTTACTCTTTGGGAGCACATTATTCTGAGGACAGTATGAACATCTCACTAATGGACATCTTGATGGAAAATGAGTGAATTCAATCCTCGTTCGGTGCACTCAGCAACATCAAGCCCTGCACTCCCTCAGATCCAGTGTCTTTACGTCGTGGCTTCTTCCGCCCAGTGGTCTGCTGCAGCGCTCAGCGTCCGTGAGTTCCTTTCCCTTTTCAGAAAAATGATAAAAAATCAAGGCTACTCCTCGCACAGATTCCGTCAGGGAAACATTTGAGTACATCATTTCTTGTGGAGGTGACTGATGTTACATTGATGTTACACTGATGTTACACTGATGTACACTGATGTTACACTGATGTTACACTGATGTTACACTGATGTACACTGATGTTACACTGGTGTTACACTGATGTTACACTGATGCTACACTGATGTTACACTGATGTTACACTGATGTTACACTGATGTTACACTGATGTTACACTGGTGTTACACTAGTGTTACACTGGTGTTACACTGATGTTACACTGATGTTACACTGATGTTACACTGATGTTACACTGATGTTACACTGATGTTACACTGATGTTACACTGATGTTACACTGATGTTACACTGATGTTACACTGGTGTTACACTGGTGTTACACTGGTGTTACACTGATGTTACAATGATGAGACTGGTGTTACACTGATGTTACACTGATGTTACAATGATGAGACTGGTGTTACACTGAT
>VCRD01000987.1:168757-181627 GCA_006783055.1 Trinorchestia longiramus | reverse complement strand
AGGGGAGGACAGTTTGGGGGAGGAAGGGGAGGACAGTTTGGGGGAGGAGAGCCGTGTTGCAGAGCTAAATAATAACTCTACAACACTGTATGATGCTGAAGCTCATGCGTAACTGGATTTTGAACACACAATTGGTCAGTCTAGCCTTGAAACTTTTTTCTGGAATACTAACATTTCAATTAACATCCAAAGAATGAACCGGATTGATTTATTCATCGGTAATTTTCGTTTTTGAATTAAATTTGTTTCTCAATAAAAGTTTCACAAAGAAATTTTATTATTCGATTCTGTTTTCAAAAGGTTCTTATTTCTTTGTGTGGAACACAAATAGCGGGAAAATTCTGACACTGGTTGTTAAAGCTGGTTTAAATTAATTTTCGAATTCTGAATTAAAATTTGAGCTTAGATTTATCCTCGGGTGTCATTTTTATGCTATCAATGAACTTTATTTATGAGCAATTTATCGCTGATATTTTCTTTGCTCTATGTAATTGCTGGTTGCATTTACTAAACATATGAATATAGTTTATATTGCTGCTCATTTTAAAAAATATCTAAACATATTTTTGAGTCAGAAAATAGTAAACGTTAGAGCCAATGTCATACAGATCGTGCGTGTCCGGCAGTGTTAGAGTTTCTTGTAGCTGAATGACGCTTGAATAAGACGTCTTCATGCTGAAAATTTTCTTCTTCAAAAACATGATGTTTGTTAATTTTTGGATAGTTGTCTTTCTTTCAGTTTAGTGGGTCGCAATCGTTGCTTATGTTATCAGTTTTAGTCGGGAATAGATGAGAAACCGTAAAATTGTTTTTTCGTTTTTTTAATAATTTTTGTTTGGTAATTTTGATGTTTAAAAACGTAAATAGTGTTACTTTATATTTATTATGTTTGTTATATGTACATACATAAATGTTTCTTTTTTGTTGGTCGTAATTACTCGCCAGACTAAATTGAACATAGCTAAAACTATAACATCAAGAAGAAAAAACTGGTCTAATAAACCAATATATTTTACAGCATCTGCCGACACTTGACTGGAATATCAAAGGCCCTAGATAATTACTTTTATTAATAAAGCGTTCCATGGGTACAATAAAGTTATCTCGAAGATTAAGACAAAAGCTGAGCTCCTATCATGGTGTGCAAAGTATGGAATCATTTTGAAAACTATAATACTATTTTTATCCTGTCAGTGGAAACATTTTGATAACTATTATACTTCTTTTATCCTGTCAATGTGAAGGTGTCGATAAGAAACTCGATATCCGTCATTCCACTCTACTCAACACTAGACCACCCTCACTCCACTCCACTCAACACTAGACCACACTCACTCCACTCTTCTCAACACTAGACCACCCTCACTCCACTCTACTCAACACTAGACTACCCTCACTCCACTCTACTCAACACTAGACCACCCTCACTCCACTCTACTCAACACTAGACCACCCTCACTCCACTCTACTCAACACTAGACCACCCTCACTCCACTCTACTCAACACTAGACCACCCTCACTCCACGATTCCAAATGTTGCCCCCATGGAGTTTCCAGCTTCCAATAATGCCGGCAAGTGCCAGCAGGCCGCACTAACCAATGCTGCTGCAGGCATTTGTCCCAACGCAGCAGTCCAAATCTGTTCCTGTAGCAATAGCGCCTCACCAGAGAGGCTTCACAGTCACTGCTTCCTTGGTTATTTGTGACCCCATTTTGTCGCAAACTGAACCATTTTTTGCCCAGCTTTGTTTTAAAGGGATAAGATGGATTTCGTAATGTAGAACTAGAGTTAGCAGAGTTAGTTCAACCCTCTTGTGAATGGACTAAAATTGGATAGTATCATGCATATATATTCACAATTATTAAAATTGATTTTCTAATTACGGGACTGACCTGAGAAAATACGTTATATTTTAATCGAACGCAAATTATATCTTAATCAAATTAAGAAACGAGAGTATCTTACAATCGAACTGACAATCAGTGGAATCTTCTGCTCGAAGCCAAAAAATTGCACTACTAAATTGGACTAGTGATAAAAGGTATACAAGCCATCTATTCCAAAGAAGTATCAATGACGCAACAAAAAAAATAATTTGTTGGCTTTAAATAAACTAGAAGCAGGTATGGAGAGTTCAATTTTGTTCAAACAGTAGTGGAAAAATACCCAGGAATTGCAATTCATTCTCGGTATTAAACTCCGAGTTACGACTCCAGTTCAGGCTTCCAGACATGAGGACGCAGACAGCCTGTCAACAGACGCAACACTGACAATTTTCCTGTACGTTCATCTAGAAATAAATGAACATCCAGGTGAAATTTTCGTTTTGCTTTAGCAGCTCTTTTATCTTATGTACGTCCGAGCTGCTTGGTGTAGATCTCCGATGCTCTTTTGGTACTGAGAATTTATTTCCTTCAATGAACCCAAAAACAAGTGGAGAACAAATTAAAATCTTTTAGGTTCCCGGGAAAAGCCTGGCGTAAAAATAGCAGTCGTAAGAGGTTTCTTGAAGCGAAATAATCTAATAAATGCAGGAAGCGGCGGCGAGGCTTTTAAGGAAACTGTATCTCAAGGCCGGCAGTTTATGAGAAAGGTGTGAGGACGACTTCACGGGGGCACAAAAGCAGCAATTGTGAGATCACGAAAATTAAAATCAACTTGGGCTTGGAAACAAGCAAATATTCTACGTAAAGAATCGTGACGGTTGTGTGCATAATTTTCTTTGCAAGATAAGTAAGAGGCTTCTCTTCATTGAAAAGATGCTTCTAAAATCATAGTAAAGACCCACAATGCGGGGTTCATCAAAGTGAAGATATAAAAGGTAGGGTTTGGAGTGCGTAGTTCCTCCGATGTGAGCATCTTCTTATGAGAAAATGAAGGCTTGCAATATCTGGGAGCGATTCAAAAACAAAGACGCTGTTTACTCATTAGTTCATGGAGTCCTGAAAAATGGACTTCGGAGGCGTTCGTTTCATAAAATAATTTACGAGTGTACAAACTTTTTTCAATGTTAGCGATTGCCTTGGAACTGTAACGTAAGAGAATAATAAACTCCAACATAAGAGAAAAATAGACTGTAACGTAAGAGAAAAATAAACTGTAACGTAAGAGAAAAATGGACTGTAACGTAAGAGAAAAATAGACTGTAACGTAAGAGAAAATTGGATTGTAATGTAAGAAAATTTGCAGAATTTTGCACATTTCGGATGTGTGTCATCTTGCAGTAAAAATTGCAACAACGAAAATCATGAATGAAAAATTCTTTCTGCGACACAAAGCCCCAGCGATTTGTTCAGATAAATTGCAAACACGAAATTGCATAGCAAAACTTCATGCAGAGTGTATTTAAAATCCTATGTACTGAATAGGTGTATCATGTCTAGTGAATGCTAATTTCATGCTTAACTGGTGATGTAAAAGTGGTAAGTTAAAGTGGTTCTCTTCCGCGCTTTGAAACTTCAAAATTTCTTGAGGCGAGAAAGCGTTTTAATTTTGTGCAGCCGAGCTTGAACACATTTTTCTACGTCTCTAGTTGGGCTGGTCGTCAGATTTGCAAACACCACTGAATTAATTAGTGCCTGCTAAAATTTAGAGACGCACAGAGTTCAGCAACGCTAAGATTGAAAAACCGTACACAGGGACTTTAGAACGTGCGGAGTACCGGTCTGATCTACGCACAACAGTTTGGTGGAGGAATAATGTTATTTTTCTATTCAAGCACACTAATAATTATAGTTCAGTTGTTGTGTCAGCAAATCAAGAGATTGACCCACACAATTACAAAGGTTATGAACCGCACTTGTCTTACATTTGTTATTGGATTCTCAATACGAATCAATAGAACTTAACCATAAAAACAAGAATTGAGGTCATCTTAGCCAGTAAGAGAATGATTTTTAAATAGCTATTATTTCTACCTATTCATTTCAAAAAATACCGAAATACTGCGGGCTAAATTTATATTATTTTTCATTTACCAATATTTATAAAACACACTGACGCCTTGACCTACCAGTGCCCCGGCATGGAAGTGATGATACTAGAACTTGGAAAATTTTCTCTAAGTTGATACAGAAAGTACAAAATTTTACCTTTCATAGCACAAACATGTGCAAAAAGTTTATCATTGCTAGGAGTATTTTTTAGATAAATAGTTTGAAACTTTCAATTGGAATACTCTAGCCGCCGACATGCAGTGACATTTTTTGCCCCTGACTCCGAGCTATTTCATTTTTATTTTTGGAAAAATTCAGGAAATCCGGAAACAGGACCGGAGGCCCAAAGACCACATTCAAAAGTACGGAGTTCCGCAGTAGATGTGGGTGCATGAAAGAGTTTAGTCTTCATGATTGTTGATACTCTGAAACTGGCGTAGTTCAGTGGTCGTTTTCCATTTGAACTGCAAAAGTTTAAATTTTCGTTTGTGTCTAACCTTGATCATTTAAAGTTTGTTTTTAACCTTGATCATTTAAGGTTTGTGCCTAACCTTGATCATTTGAATTGGCATTCATACTGGAATGCTTCCTTCAAATACCTTAACGTACTTCCGAGGACGCTATAATTGTTTGATCAGAAGAAACTGTGATTCCAAGGCAATGTGAAATGTTGTGATGTATAGCCAGTGATTATTCCATTTGGAGTCAGAGTTTTTCTATACAGTGTGATAGAGTAAGAAGAGTTGTGAGTAATTATTTAAACTGTAATTTATGTTTTCAATTTAAAGGTTTATGTTTATTTATATTGTTTTATATGCTAACAATTCATAAGTGTCTCTCTTGGGCCCTAGCTATTTTGAATTAGTTATGTTTTTATCTAAATTTTGATTTTGTTACTCAAGTTTCTCTTGTTTATTAATTCCATGTTTAACTCTTTTCTAATGGAAATCAGGGTTAGGAGGCACCATGTAGTGACGACACTGCTAACCTAACCACTGGATAATATCTCGTTTAACACCAATCACACTAATTCATTGAAATTTTAAAACATAATGTTCTTTTAAAGCTCATAAATGAATTGAATATTGTATTAATTGGAAGTCTCATTGTTTGCCCACAAGTACGTCATATAAACGTGATTCTTTTGTTTGTATCGCCTAACAAAACCTATTTTTTTGTTGCCGTGTGGTATATGATGAGATAATTTTTTCTGCTTTATGCCTTTTTCGCTATTCTTCCTCCTAAAACCACAAGAACTTTTGTGCTAACTTCAGTAAAATGCAAGGTCGTACCCACAGAACTTTTAGAAAATCTTCTCTAGTCCAAAGAGGCTGCCATTGTGCGTTCTGTAAGGTTGAATTAACTGAAGAATGAAGATTATCAGAATATTCTACACGAAGAAGCTTGGTCGATTTCTAAAAAAAAAAAGATGTGGTGCTTATGATTACATTTCGGTCTATGAATGTGGGCATAAAATTCCATACGAATTTACATAGGAATAGGAGGCTAAAAAAATTAATCGGGGAATTGATTCAAACTTCTGCATCAAAGCTGAACAAATATGAAGAGTCTCTAAACTTTTAATGGTCTTTCACAACTATGATATCCCGTTGTCGTGGAATACTGGAAATGCCCATTTATTGAGTTTGAATTATTATTATTAATTTATAAGTTCGCTTAGTATATCTAAGGCAAACAGTTTTCAATTTTCTAGGTCCGTGATTAATATTTTTCAAGCAGGTTTGATTAGATTTAAACGTTGTATATCAACCTTTACATAAACAGTGACTTGCCTGCTCTAAGGAAATAGCATTGGAAAATAATTATAAATCTGTATACATTATATACATACATACACACATATTTGTGTTTCACTCGCTGTGGGAAAGATTGAGAAAATTCCTCTTTTTAAAACTTATAATCCTAAAAATTAGATTTTTTATGTGCAATATATCCAGTGCATGCTTTTTAAGTATTGTATAATAGGATTATCATAAAATATTGGATTTGGGAATACAAAAGTATCGAATAAACGTAAAATACTTGCTGTTTTTAGTAATTCGCATTCGTCTTCACTACGGAAACTCTTTTAATTGCAAAATTTCATGAGGATAGCATTAACAAAATTCATAAAAGCATGCTAATTCTTTCAAGAGCAGGAATTTCAGTTTGTATATAATATTTTTTACTTATGAACAGTGTAACGCTAGCATAGTTCCCTTATTAAATTAATATAACTTGTTGTCTGAAAATATTTGTTAGTGCCCCTGTGTGGGAGTAACATACTTAACAAATTTCTTTTATGAAAAGTTATGTTACTTATGAATTAATTCTGAACTTAGGAATGCTTTCTTGCTTACGAATAGTGCCCGTATATGCGATATTAACATTACTTATTTCGAAATCATTCTCTTTGCTTAGGACTAGTGTGCCTTACCAATGAATAATGGTCATAAATACAATATTTCCCGCTAGAGCTAACATTACTTTCCATGAAATATCATTTATTAGGTAGAAAAAGTATTTGGTGCCACGCAATAGCATTTTTTGCTGATGAATATTATTTGCTTATGACATAGTGATATTCTAAAGGACAATATTCATAGAAATTGGGGCAAACTTGCTGATCATGAACAATGGTGGCCTGAAAGGTGCATCATGATTAATTTCGCCAGTTAGGAGTCAGTATTTTATTGGTTACTCACTCAGTGTATGCGGGCAGCTGGCTCCTGTTATCCCACTATTGCTTTAAAAAGAATAACCATTATGGACCTGAAGCTCATGCCTCTCGACCATCGATCGAAAGGCGGAGCAGACGTCTGTGGATTTTTTAATGAAGATGATCGAAGGTCGACTCGATAATTTCGAGGTTCATTACTATGTGAATAAATTATATTTCAAAATCAATGAACTCTCTCGCCACAAATTTTAGTTAGCTCTTGATTTTCATTACTAACTAAGTAGTTTTGATTTAATTTTGAGGTAGCTCGTTTCGTCATCATAATGTTTTTGGAACTCGAAGGAATTTCCGTTCATTTTTTTTACGCATTCGAAAGAACTCACAAATCTAATCAAATTGGTCAGTGATGAGAAATTTCTCTAGAATTGCATCCATATTTTAAATTCAGCGTCAGACACGGAGCCAGATATGATCACGCATATAAACAAGAGCACATGGTTCTGATTTCTATTGGAATGCTAGGGGAGAGCTGTCATTCATGGAACACAAAGGGTCACATTTTAATTTTACTAGCGAATGGACGTAAAATATTTTATTGAACGATGTGCAGGCAAGTGCATTCACCGAGGCATAAGTTAAAGACGGAAAATTTTTTGAAAGAAAGTGTATGCTGCGACTGCTTCATGATTTGAAAATGCTTAATTTTTTTTGCCTAAAAGTGTACTCCCTTGTAAAAATTGACCGTGCGATAATGGTCATTACAATTAATATCAAACGTAGACGTTCTAAATAATGAATTTTTTTCCAGTGTGTTTCAAGGAATTGTGATTAATATAGACTGAGCACCGACAATTTACAGTGAGCTCATAGTATTTTTTAAAAATTTTTACATCAGTGCGACAGTGAGTGGAAATCCATTTGGCTACGGAGAAAATCCGGACAGAAAATGAGACGAAATTTTGCGTACGGTCACCAAAAAGGTGAAACAAACTTAACACGTGATGGAGGTTTTATGTGAAATAAAAACTTTAGTAGTTGCAACGACCCCGAATAAAAATGTGCAGTTGTCTCATACCAGTGACTCGATTAGAAATGGTTTACGTTCTGCGTACGTTTTACAGCAGTGTTTCTCAACGTGGTCCGTACAGCCCCCCTGGGGGCGTTAAGGAAATGCAAGGGGGCGGTAGGAGGGTATGCCTTGAATGGGGGACGTATATTACTGTATAATACACAGTAATATAATCATTAGGGGCAGTGGAAAATCAAATAGTGTCTTAAGGGGGCGATGATGGAAAATACTTTGAGAAACACTGGTCTACAGCGACGACAGCCTGACGTTATTCTCGCTAAAAACATGTTCTCAAATCGACGTCGTTGTATTGAAGATCATTTCACCAAAGGCTGGACTTCAAACTTTTGCTGACGCACTCTCCGGGCGCGGAAACAACTCAGCAGATCAAGATCAACCTTAGTGAGTACAAACTTTACAAGTTTTTTCCTTAAGTTTTTCAGGGTCTATTTGCACATTGTTTGACGGCTTGTTTTTACCCTCTCTTGGGACCGAAAGTAAGGTCTATTCATACTGCTTTGGCACACGAAATCATGGTTTATTTGGATGAATGATGATGAAGTGCAGGAGCCAATTCTGCATTTGCAGTCGTCATTTATATCCGTAATTGGGACTTGCATTTGGATTTTGGCTTTAGAGCAATTTTGTTTGAACGAGATACGATGGCGGCATCGAACACAAAGTTACGACCGTCTTTCCTGCTTAGCATAGACATGAATTCATGCCTTTATTTCTGGCCTACAGTTTTGGTGGTGGCATGCAGTTATGATGATTGGCATTACTTATTCGGCCAAAATCTTCTCTTGCTTCTGACCAGCAGGTTTTTTTGGCTTAAGGATACAGATGGATTGTTTTGGCGTTGAAATCTTGCATAGAGAAATTGATGTGATATTATTATCGTTGACATGCTGTGCTCGAGCACTGATAATAAGGTTAACTTCATTATTTGTTTAGTATGAGAAGGAACTCCAGTATTTACGTTGAAGAGCAAAAAAGTCGTAATTTCCAAGTATTGGTTGGAAATTGCAGATGAAGAAACATCGCCAATAATTATTCTTAATGTTCGTCATCGTGAAAGCAGTGAAATTAAAAGATCTTAGGACAGAGTATGTGGCTGGCCACTCACTTAATTATCGTTTTAAATACTACAGTGAAATCTCGTTATTAAACCACTCCCACTATTATACAGTCAAATCTGGTTACTATGCCACCACGTTACTATGCCACTCACTATTGTACCACATTTGCTCGTGCCTGACAAAATTCAATAGAAAATAAATTTACTATGCCACCCCCTAATCTCGAGACTATGCCACGATTGTGTGTGTTGTACGCTGTATTTTCGAATTTACTTTTTTATTCAGATTCAGAAAGTAGCCCACAATCTTAGCTAAAGAGCGCAAGCGAACCAACTTTGCGCTGGAGGAAAAGAAGATCATCGATGTCGCAAAGAAGGAGCCGAATCAGTTCATGCTGGCCATGGAGATAAGCAAGAAATGGGGCATCGAAGTAAAGAGTAGCACAGTGAAGGGCATTCTCAGCAAGAAGGATGCAATCGAGGCGGCCTTCAAAGCTGGAGTTCCATCGAAGCGCATGAAGCTGACGCAGGCTCACGACCCAAAGCTCGATGAGAGGTTGCTCATGTGGCTGAAGCAAGCAAGAGGACAGAATCTGCCTGTCGGTAGCGATCTGATCAAGGAGAAGGCGATGAAACTGGTCGAGCTGATGCACATCCCAGACTTCATGGGGAGCGACGGTTGCCTGGACAATTTCAAGAAGCGCCACGGCATCACGGGCAAGACAGTGCAGAGCAAAGCTGGAGAGGCGGATTTGCAATCTTTTCTTGAGGGGCAACAACAGGTTCTCTGGCCCTTACTCGGGCAGTTCTCCGCAGACGACGTCTTTAACCTGGGCGAGACTGGACTCTTCTGACAGCTGCTTCAGAACAAGACCTTGACTTTTACGGAAGAGTGGTACACTGGAGGAAAGAAAAGCAAGCAAAGATCACTCTTCTGGCCGGGGCAAACATGAGTGGCAGCGAAAAGTTCTCTCTTCTGGCTATCAGCAATTCCAAGAGACCCTGTGAGGATGAAATCGTTTTGTTCGAAGAAGCCCAGCAGGCATGGAGCACCGTCCGGAAGTTCATGCAGCAGAGAAGCGGTAAGCCTGGTGTGATGCAAGCATGCGATCAGCTAGGCAATGAGATGCACGAGATCTGCCCAAAGAAGATGCGCTAGCTGACGCTTCTTGAGAGTTTTGGGCTGAGCTGATATGTAACTTGGGAAAATAAAGCAGTTTTACAAATCTTCGTTACTATGCCACTCCTGCTACTATGTCACTTTCGCTCAATCCCGACGGATGTCATAGTAACGAGATATACCTGTAGAATAGAACTCTAACCTTAAAAACACAATATTTCTACTAAAATGATCATGCATAGAACAGTGAACCAGAACAGTGAACCCAGTTTTGTGTGAGACTGACGAGCCCAATTATTTTCCTGTGGAGAGAATAGCAATCCATACTGTGACTTAGTTCACTAATCCTGACAATATTCCAAATGTGTGAGCAATAATAGGTTAGGCTTCTGATTTACCAGGTTTCTTGTGTTTGTTTGGCAAGAATATCAGGTTGTTGTTGCTATTGTTGGTGTTCCCCATCCCCTGTCAGCTCAGGTAGCCAGCATCGCTCCAGAAACAGAATATCAGGTTAAATGCATCAGTTAATCTCAGCTGCTACAGTTATTCAGTCGTAAACAACCGCCGTGGTGGCTAGCTGCTTCTGTTTCAAAACCGTTATTATATGTTGATCTTACATGAATATAGTAGCAGTAGTACTTAACGCTTTCAAGCTCGTATTTTGATGGAAAGGAATGTGTAACATGCTCAAAAATTTCAAGATTCATAGGGATATTCCCTTACACTTATGTTGGTGATACAAATTTTGAGCTGCTGAGCAGAGCAGGAACTCAATTTTAAAAAGTGGTATCCTTTCTGTACCACCACATATTAAACATGACCTCTTAGGAGGTACGAAATGTGGACCACCACACTTGAAAGAAATAATAAGTTAAATCTTGACGTTGAGAGCCCGGCTTCTTTACTTACTTGTGCCTCAGATTAAATGCCACCCGCAGCTATCGTATATGAGATGCTCAAAATTAACTAGAATACCTTTTAACATTGTTGAGACCGCTGCATTACCATTGATATCACTTCTTGTTGTGGCTACTGATTATAAACGTGAAATCTTATATATGTGATAATAGTGATGTTACATCATTGTTATGGGGATGTAACAGATAGAGTTTCCTCTGAATTGCAAGACCTTCTGAGCAACGTAGTCTGAACCATTGAAGCGCAGAAAACTCTGTTACTAGTACTTCTACTACTACTGCTTTTCTTAAACATGAGCGTGTCTATGTGTATTTACGAATATTTATTTTAATTTCATTTTCTGCGAAGTGACCCACTGGTGAATCACTCAGGTTAGGTTCTGTAATTTTTTCAAAGCTTCCAAGGGACTATGCATACAAAGTAAAGATTTACACCGACTAGGCAATCGCAGGAAACGTGTTAATGAATACATTATGAATATCATAAAACATGGCAAAATAATATGATTGAAGTGAAACTATCATAGTAGACAAAATTCGACCAGAAAATTTAACTGGAAAATTTAAAATGGATGCCAAATTTAATTTCAAGTTTAGAACTTAAGGCTGGCATTTGACTTGAGCTGGTGTAGTTAACATACGCTGGTTTAAACCTGAGCATTGACAGTGTCCAGAAATTAGCATGTAAGGGTAGAATTGCTGTTAGTTTGACGGTGTTAGGTTCCACTCAAATTAAACACGTTTGTTGCGATTGCCTAGCCGGTGAAAATCTTTACTTTGTACACATAAGCACTAAAAGACTTGGAAAAAATTACAGAACCTAACCTAAGTAACCCACCGGTGGTCGCATCGCAACAAACGTGTTAACAAGAATAGCAGGAAGTTTGGCTGAGAGCATCGTGTGGGTGTGAAGCACAAGACGGAAGGCATCGTACCTTAAAATCATCATCCCTGATTCTGCTGAGGCAAAGCAGAGAATTTCGATGGAAAAGAACTAGAACTGCGATTTTCCCCACCAAATTGCAGGCCGAATTGAAGGCTGTGGGCCGTGCAAGGATTCTAAATTGGTTCTTTTTGCTGCGCTACTTTAAGAACGCTGCTTCGCCTGCGCTTCTTGTATTGGCGATATCGATTTACATTAACATAAAAATGCGTGAAAATTTTCTGATAGACTTGTAAGCGCTTCTTCTATACAGACGGAGAACTTCATGGTTAGGCTTTATCTCGGTAGACTTTATGGCTAGACCTTATCTCTGTAGACTTTATGACTAGACCTTATGTTTGTAGACTTTATGGCTAGACCTTATCTCTGTAGACTTTATGACTAGACCTTATCTCTGTAGACTTTATTGCTAGACCTTATGTTTGTAGACTTTATGGCTAGACCTGATGTTTGAAGACTTTATGGCTGGACCTGATGTTTATAGACTTTATGGCTAGACCTAATGTTTGTAGACTTTATGGCTATATATATTATAATCTATATACAAAACATATAAACTGAATTCAATAAATGTTACTATATAGATATCTGAATATAAAACATATAAATAACACCAATATATAACAGGAGGCAAAAAAGTCACACGCTATATATTAAATATTGTTGCTATTTATTTGTTTTGTAGGTAAAAATTTATGAACTAACATAGATTCAATTTAGTTTATAGGTTTCATAATTGATATTACTTATTATTTTACTTATGTACAATGTACATGTGATAGAAGTAACAATGGTCTTGTGCTAATTATTTTGACCAGTACTGTACATATTTATCTTAAAAATGCGCAATATTTCCTTAAAGTGAATAGTTCAAATGGGCTCACTTTATTTGTTTTGTTAATGTGACAGACAGACATTCGTACTGCACCAATAATTGAAACAATTGACCGGCACTGACTCAATAAAGAGGTGAATTAAATGAATCATTAGGACTTTAGACGAGAGCTCGGAGGGAGGGAAGGTGGTCGTATCATAATTAGCTGTGCTCTCATGCAGGCACTCTCTCGTGGTGCGTGTGTGTGTGTGTGTGTCCGTGTGTGTGTGTCCGTGTGTGTGTGTGTCCGTG
>VCRD01000987.1:135271-168404 GCA_006783055.1 Trinorchestia longiramus | reverse complement strand
TGTGTGTGTGTGTGTGTGTGTGTGTGAGGATGTGTATAATAGTCTGTCTCCATTGAAGGGTGATTGACAGGGAACCTATGCCTGTGATTGCCATGATTGAGCGATGATTGCAAGTTTGTGAACGGTAATTACAGCCGGTCTTTGGCAGGGCTAATTATTCAAGATAGTTAGTGCTGCAATGTGACTGTAATAATGAGACCGTTCGGACAATTAATTGAAATAAGCACAGTATAGCTGAGCGTGAAAGCGTCGCTTGCGTAGAGTTTTGGCTAAAGCTGCTGGGCTCTCACGAGCATCTTGCAATACTTGCAGCTCTTGATGTCCAGTAACCAGGGTAATTGTTAATTATTGGAGGAAAATCACTGTTTTTGACTGACTCTTTTTCTCGTTGAACAATGAGTGAGACCGCGAATAGAATGATGAAAATCATAAAACCCTTGTTGCAGCTACTGGTTGAGAGGGATCTCAGAAATTACTAGACGTTCCTTATATCTCTGATCATTGAACTCGTAAAATAATAACAGATCTTGAGGGACCGAGCAGCACTTTGTGATGGTCCTCATGTTATCTCGCACTGAAGAAAGAGCGAGGATGCAACTTCAGGATTTACAAAGCAATCTTTAGAAGCAGCTGCAGTCGCGCAGGTGCAGTGACACGAGCAAGGGGAGGAAAATGACACAAGAAAAGCGTTGTGTTCAATAATCTGACAGGACGTATGTTACGGTGCCAGAAAGTGTTTAAGAACAATGTTGCGGGCTGAGTCGAGAAGTTATGCTTAAAATAACCTCAGTAAAGGATCAACTGAGACAATTATTTATTTGTATCAATTACCGCAGAATTTGCACGGTAATTGGTAAAACACCGTATATACATCAAAGTTAGCCAGGGAGTGACTGACAGCACACAAAGTCGAACACAAATTTATTCTAATATTCTATCTCGTATTCTGGAGACGAACACTACACTATTTTAGAATTTCCATTCGTTTACCTCGCACTTTATTGGTTCAGTTTCAGCATAAGCGCATCGCAATTCTAGAGCTGTGTGACTACTGGTGCACAATACGAGGAGCTTTGCATGCAGACTTCCAGAACGCAGGTTTTTGGACATGGTGCGTCTAGACATAATGCAAAGTATGAATATTTTATTCAGTATCATTATTATTTTATTATTATTATTATTATTATCATTATTATTTTTATTATTATTACTATTATTATTAATATTATGATACTCCTGATTTCCTTGATACTTGATACCTACTGCGAGGAGTGGTAGCTCTTTCGATACATTCTAATATATAAATTCTACGCTAATGTAGTAGAGGATGTGAATATTTAATCTTCAGTCGGCCAGCAAATCTGTACTGGAGATGTCACAGGAGCGTAAGGGGAGAAAATATCGTCCTGTACGTAATCATTGATAAGTTTAATTAACATGTTTCTTGGACTGAAGCTATAGTGTCCAGTGAGATTACAATGCAAACAAGAAGCGAGACAGCTCTCAATTGATGTGACATGAAGCCAACAAAGAAAAGGGTTCTATAGTCACAAAAATCTTTGTTATACGGTTTTTGCAGGCCCGGGAATTAGGGCTTAGATATTTTATAAGGAGTCATTAAATGCAGTCTTCAATATTTTTGTGCAACACGAGCACTGAAATTTTGGAGGAAATTTTTACATGCATTTTAAAGCAAGACGCCTGATGAAAGAAAACGCAGCCAGCGCTTTCAGTTTGGACCAGATGCTTGAATTGATCATAACGAAAATTACATGACCACAGATTATCTCTGAATTAATGTTTTCTTCATGAGAAATTTATTTTTACGCGAAAGCTTGGAGAATGAATGCAATATTTCACCTTATGTAAACGTTTTTTCTCTTAAATTGCAAGCAGTATCACTTTAATTATAAAAGAACAAACCCATCAGACTCGAAACATTCCCTTTTAAACTTGAGTTTTTCTTGTCAATGATGTATTAAAGTACCTTGATAGAAAAAATACTTATTATTCTGTCATTTTAATGTTTACTGCAAAATCAAAAGCACAATCAAGCTGTGAGATCAATCTAGATCTGCACTGTCTATGAGCTGTGCATCCTGTGATCTGCACTGTCTATGAACTGTGCATCCTGTGATCTGCACGATTTCTATGAACTGTGCATCCTGTGATCTGCACGATTTCTATGAACTGTGCATCCTGTGATCTGCACGATTTCTATGAACTGTGCATCCTGTGATCTGCACTATTTCTATGAACTGTGCATCCTGTGATCTGCACTATTTCTATGAACTGTGCATCCTGTGATCTGCACTATTTCTATGAACTGTGCATCCTGTGATCTGCACTATTTCTATGAGCTTTGCATCCTGTGATCTGCACTATATCTATGAGCTGTGCATCCTGTGATCTGCACTATATCTATGAGCTGTGCATCCTGTGATCTGCACTATATCTATGAGCTGTGCATCCTGTGATCTGCACTATATCTATGAGCTGTGCATTCTGTGATCTGCACTATATCTATGAGCTGTGCATCCTGTGATCTGCACTATATCTATGAGCTGTGCATCCTGTGATCTGCACTATATCTATGAGCTGTGCATCCTGTGGTCAGAAGAAGTGTGAGTTCCCCTCTAAATTGAGGGTAAATATTTGTATTTGTTTTTGCAGCTAATATTTGTATCCCATGTCGGCATTTTTACGTATTGTTTGGTACTTCTAATTGGAAGCTCCAAACTGCGAGCTATACGAGAAAACTTTAGAAAACACTAACTTCCCTTGGGTTCGTGTGCGAGTGCAGCAAGTCGTTCAGAATACATTCAGTAATTGAAGATAATTGGAATCCTCGATCAAAGTTTTCCTACAACTAAAATGAAATGCTGTTTTTACAAAACTTTTTAGTACCAGTGAGTGATCTGCTTAAAACGTCATTCGTTTCACAACAAGGTTTCTTTGAAACTCGCCTACATAGGAATAACTTTCTTATATGATCTACATAATCCTTCACTCTTACATTGGTGAAACTCCTCAATTGAGTTTTGGAGCAGCACATGATCAGTTTACCGCAAGATCTCACTGTTAAAATTTGTTGTTATGGAAAAGGAATTCAATGGAAGCTCTTAACTTTCTTGATTTGACGAGAGTTGAGCGCCTAAACAAGCGGCAAATCTAATATTTGTTCGTAAAAAGTTATTTTCTGGAGAGGCACCTGCAGAAACTTTGCTCTCAGAACAAGCCTCTTTGAGCTCTAGAGAAACAAAAAACACACCCGCAGGCTTCGTCATAGGAATTGTGAGTCCAAGAATTAAGCTGCCTCGCCGCTTGTAATGTGCCAAAAGTTAGCCATTGGGGTGAAGGGGTTGATGTTGTGGTAGGGGAGTGTGTGGATTGTGACGTCATGGAACTGTTTGTTTTGGAGCTTAGTTTGTTTGAAATGTCCCTGTGCGACGCGCTTTGGTGCGCATGTATCATGCTTAACAATAAAGATCCCTTTTATGTCATAGATTAATGATGAATACCGCGTAACATTGTTCATAGATGCGTCAATTCGACTTGTGTTGGGTAAATCTTCCTTTTTCTTTTGCATCCGTTTTACTCGTCAGTAATCGCAAACCGCGTGTCTCCACTATCCCTTCAATATATCGTGATCCCACAATGCATGCATTAATAGCATACAGATTAGACTCAACTGAATTGATTATGCTCACTTTACTTTAAATGGAGAATAGCAAGAACTCCCATAGTCTATATTCAGACCTCACTGCCTCGTCCGGAGCTAACACAAACAACACGGCTGCCATAGCAGGCCTCCAGGCGCTGGGTTATTGTATCCAATAAATCGCAAAAATGAAGGAGCTGGAAGAACTTAACTTTTAAACTTGATGTTTTTCTGCTTCATATGGTTGACTCTATCATAATATGATGAGCGTATTTCGAGCAACACTATGGTTTCAATGAACTGGTAGTCTGTAGCCCGTTCAAGAAATGAGAAATAGGAGCTCAATCGGAACGATTACTCTGGCAACAGAACTTGCAATTACTTATTCTTGCGGTAATGACTGCAGTTCCCGAGCAAATATGGCCGCTGAGAAGGAAATGCTTTTTGTAAAATTGTAGTTCATATTTACTGTGCATTGCAGCACATGAGAGGCAATGCAGGCATCTCTGTAGAGAGAACAATTCCCGTGAGCCTCATGAGTCCCTCTGCTGGCATCTACACATTGGAAGAGAGCACAGGAATCAAACGAGGATGAGGGCGAGACATAGGGGGAAATGGGAGGGAGAAGTAGGTGGGGAAAGTGAAAGGGGGATGTGGGAGGGAAGAGTGAGGGAAAGTGGGGTAAACTACCTCAGGGGAGTGAACTTAAAGCCTACGGCTTACTGGAAATCTTCCAAAGTTCGCTAAAAAAACATCTGAGCATGTCGTCAACTCGAATAACTTAAATTGAAAACAACATAAAGAAAATCCCTTTGGAGACTAGAGTCGTTAAATTGAACTGAAACTATAAGCAATAGAGGCTTGTAACGTGAGCTCATTGTATCAGCAAGCAACTATAATGTGAGCATTATTTAATGTTAGTGCGAATATTGTGCACAAAATAAACACAATATCCCCCAGTGGTGTAAAGATCCAGCTAGCAAGTATGCTGCCATCGGCGAGGCTTACATTTAGATGTAAGAGATTAATTATAACTAATAGTAGGAGTTCATTAAAATGTTGCCGCTTAAGTAGCTTATATAATCCCACGGTTACTCTCTTATACAACCGTGAACTCGACCTCTAAAGATGGAACCCTACAAAGCCTGCCTCTCAGTATGATGAATACTCTTTTTGTCTGAAGGCTACCTTAGTGCAATACGAGGAAAATGCTGGCTTATATTCAGAACAAAGCCTTTCTGGAACAAGACAGCCCTGTAGATGAGTGACACGCAGCAGTTGAGCCCGTCATAACCGGACAATACTTGAGATTCAGAGGGGCAAACGTTCTAAAATATTTCTGCCCAATTAGATAGCGTTGAGACAATCCGCTTTAGAAAGTTTAAAGAGCACTGTGACAAATGTGTGTCTCATAGCCCGGTTTTGTGTCAAAATCGTCTGCAACATACAGAGAAGACAGCGCAGCTGCAAACAATGTGATTATTTAATCTTTTACATCTGTCAGGAAAGTGGACTGACCTCAGCAGCTGCTTGGTCACCAGCATATTGTAATGGTGTATAAATCGGGAATAATTCTCGAGAACCTCGTCGAGAGAAGCTAACGCCCAGCGTCAGTTGGACTACCTCGTGACTTACGAGGCGGTGTTTGGGGTGCTGTGTTGGGTGCGTCTGGTTCGTGAATTTGATATGTTGTGTAGAGCGCATCTGCTACACATGTATCGTAAAATGTTATTAAGTACACCTGTCTTACAAGTACTGCTGTAGCTATAAAATTTGAACTATTTACCATTGGTAAATGCGCTTTTAAAATTGCTGTGATTATCTGTCCGAGAGGCAAAATAACTCCCTCACTAGTATGTGAACTTACGAAACATTACGAACACTCGATAGTTCCTGTGAAACTTTCACGGTTTAGATTTGACTAATTTAATATGATTTTACAGGCGAATGCATAAAAGATTTAAGACGAATTATTGTTTTAAATAAATATTTTTCACGAATATATACAGAACTTTCATTCTGTCTCTTATCTACCGATAACATGGCCTAGAATCCTAATAGTACCCGTGAATATTATGAACCAAATTTGAAACATAAAACTTGTATTCAATGTAAACACGAACCAATTAAATTGATAGGTCACGCGCTCTGTATTTCCAGTCTGACTAATTGAATTTGCCAACATTTATAACTCGGATAAAGTTTGGGTGTGCAAATTGCATTCTAAATTGCTAGCGAATTTTTCCCCAGCTTTAATATGTGGTTTCACTGGTCTCCAATATATGCTGATCGCTAATGAATGAATTCCTCTTTACTTATACAACTTCTAGATTGTTTATAGAGCATGAACCTATTCTCGAAAAATGAAAACTAATTAGTTTTAAGTTTTTTTTTGTTTCTTTCCCGTATATAATATGTACCATGAGCTGTATTTATGTATTATGTTTATTTTTTAAATCGATCCTTTATTTTAATCATAATTTTTTTGAGGCAAAAAATTGGAGAGTTGGACATCAAGTCGGATGCAATATTACTTGAATTAGGAGAACAACCAAACTCTCACAACACCATTCAGTGGGAGAAGACTCATGACTATCAAAAGAGGAGGTACTGGTATTATATTATGATCTCTAACTGGCAGTCTTAGTTTACTCCTTGTAGAGACCCACAGCAGATTTATATGTTCCTACTCCTTGTAGAGACCCACAGCAGATTCATGTGTTCCTACTCCTTGTAGAGACCCACAGCAGATTCATGTGTTCCTACTCCTTGTAGAGACCCACAGCAGATTCATGTGTTCCTACTCCTTGTAGAGACCCACAGCAGATTCATGTGTTCCTACTCCTTGTAGAGACCTACAGCAGATTCATGTGTTCTACTCCTTGTAGAGACCCACAGCAGACTCAGCTGCTCCATAGGAATTCAACTCTTGTAGGGTTACTAGTAGTTTTCAGGTTTGTTTTCTTAGTTTACTTTTTTCCTGTCACTCTTTGGTGAAAATGACATATTTTTAGTTGAAATTACCTTGATAATTGCTTACATTATTGAATGATATTTTTTGAGCACTAAAACTGTATCCCTTGAGTACCCTTAGCTTAAAAACTTTTTTGGTAATGATTATCACACCAGAAAAAAAGAACCCTACATAAAACCGGAATCTCTCTAATTTCACGTAAACATAAGCAATTTGAACAACATATTAGTAACCTGAAACAGGCAGTAACACGAATAACGTGAATGTCAGAGATGGTACCGACTTGAGTGAAAACTTCACTTGCAGAATGATAGCCGCTCCATGCTTGCCATTTGCCAAGGTTACTCCCTCGTCCAGGGAAAGTCATCGATTAATTCGACAGCGCAACCTCTGTGGAGCAGCTCTCTGTTTAATTCTATTGAAAGCCTTTGCAAGCACAGAAGTTCTGTCGCCTGGTGCAGGGCAGATACAAACTCAACTGTTGCTAACCTATCGCTCGGGTGTCCCGCGCTCACTTCTGCTCTTGCTGCTTTTGTTGCGTTTCTTTTATACTGACTTGACAGCCAGCTGTTACTTTTTTTATTATTGAATTTTCTGATGCATTTATTCCCGTGACTTTTATTGCTCTTTCGTTACTTCTAGAGTTTTTATGCATGGAGTTTTCGTTTCACTGACAGTTTCAGAGTTTATTTCACTTGTGCCTCTTGGTTCCCCTCGTGTTTGTTCTCGTTTTTCCCCACGACTTCTCCCTCCAATGATGCAGATGTCACCGTATTTACGCTTATGCTGCTGCCTAATGATTTCCCTTTGAGGCTGCTGTAATTATTTTTTACCCCCATTTAGGAGGCGGTGGAGAAATTGTTCAACAGTTTTTCAAAAGGAATTAACGCACGGGTTCCTTAACTCTTTTGGAGGATGGAGCTGGTAGTGTAAGTGTGAGCCAACGAATTTATTAGAGATATTTAGTGAAGAGTCAATGTCTGACGCGTTCTTTAACACTTGATTTGATGGAGTTTTGGAAATGTCTTGGTTACTACTAGACCCTCTTTGAAATTGCGTGCAAGCCAAACCGTTGTTCTGAAGCCGCGCTTCCTCACAAATTTTAAAAGCATTAAATGGAGGAAGTCTGAAAAAGAAGCGATAGCATATATTTCAAAATATTTTCAGATGTTTTCTTAAAACTTGCTCGCTTTATTTACCGACGCTCTCCATCATCTCAAACATTCCATTTGAAAGTTATGCGCTGCTTGGAAAATAGGCAGGAACTCGTGACAATTTTGTGAGCCTCTACACCGGTCATTTCCATTTCCAGTCGTAAGTATTCTCTCGCTGTCAAAGTCTGTGATTTATTTCTCTCGAGGCAACGCCAAGCCTGCGTAACTTGGAGGCTTAAGAAAGAAAAATGAAGCGTGTTCTGAATAAATAAGAATAAAACTACCAACATTGCTAATAGATTACGATGAAGACGTAGATGTGCTGATCGCGGCAGTATTTGTTTTTCATAAATCTATGACCAGAATAGGAAAAGTGTTATATATTGTCCAAAAGAAAATGTAGCGTTTTGTATGTATTATGGTGTTATTGATAGAAAACATAGGTCAGAACAAACTCCAAAGTTTTCACACAACAATGAAAATTCCAATTGCCTGTTTCTTTCTTAAAAATTACCCTATAACTTTCATAAAAATTAGGAACACTCTCTTGATATATAGTTTCTGTTTTGATTTCTTTGCTTCTCATACCTGAAATATTTAAAAAAATGTCATCGTTATTTAAATTCTTCAATTTTACACACTTCTCGGTTCTACGTTTGTGCAATCTTTTGTGAAAAACGGGAAAACCTTCCCTGAGACCCCGTAGAGTTTCTGCTTTGCGCGTCAACAGAGTCACATTCGTGGAAAAGCTCTACTGCGTGCTGTTTTGTGGTTTCATTCTATTTTTACCTGGTATATTAAGCTAACGAACATGAAGAATATCGTGTTGAGGCGAGCTGCTCATTACGAGATGATAGAGCAACCGCTCATGATGAAAGAATTTTACTTCTAATATGATAAGACATGGAAAAATAGCTCACAATTGGCCTCTCCTGAAGTCTTCATTGCTTTCATTACTTTAATACTCGTATGATTGATCTCATTTCATTTTGAAGAAGCTTTCAGTCATAATTTCGGTGAAGAAAATAAAATAAATGGAGAAACAATTGAATTCTTTATCATTGTTTCTTGGAAGCAAATTTTTCGTAAAGAATTGTGAACTCAGCAGAGTGTGTTCACTAATATTTAACAATTAAAACAATCTGATTTTGTGTTGTAGGTAACAAAAGTCACAATTTTCACTGCCCCAGGGAAAACATCATTGATCAAATTCTACTAACATTTGTGTAAACCTATACCTTGAGTATATAACAATCCATGAATATATATAAAATATACATACACACAGTACTACACTATTAAAGCAGTTGAACTAGTCAGATGTTCCTATTTAACTTGAATTTACAGAATGAATAACTTATTTTATTTTGCGGTAACACACAAGTAGTAAAATATATGTTATGCATTTTTCGCCTGATATATAAGCAGGAGAATTTAACATTCGCCGTCATGCAGAGCAGTGTAACGTACCAGTGTCATAAGGAGACTATTCCATGATGTAGAATTTCATTAATGGAAAGTGCTTCTTACATTATGACAAATTGCTCAGTTATTAACTGAAGCCCCAGAAATACATGAAAGTTCTGCTCCTGTATCCAGAAAATGAGGTAGATAATTTGGTAAATTTATTGAGCTTCTTCTCAACGTCAGTTGGAATTTTCGTTTTCACATTCATTTTTCGGAATTTCCTTATCTCTGTTATCATTTGTACGCTTTGCAGTATTGAACAGCTCTATTTCCAGTTATTTTTTGTGTTCTTCATGGACAAAGGGATGAAAATGTAACTCAAATGGTGTTGTGTTGTCTATTGCCAGCAGGCGAGCTGGCCGTTCTCAGTATTCTAGTCCCAATTGGTGCACTGTGAGAGATAATTGAACTATGTTCCAAATTGCCTCTCACCGCTGGTCTAATACCAAATTTTCACTTGCCCTTGGCTAAGTACCGTAGGTTTTGATCTAAAGTGACATCATTTCCAGGTTGTAATTCAGTTGATTAGTGCAGGCAGCGTCCTTGACACTGAGGCAGCGAAGGTCAAATAGGTAAGTTCACAAGCGTAGTAGTTGCCTGTTCATCAGCTCCTGCATTTTGTTTCGGTGTCATGTTGGAACGTGTACATGTTTTGTCACGAACTACTAGCATGCTTTAGTTGTCCGTAATAAGAGGTGTGTATTTAAAAGTGTACGATATACACATTTACTATATTTGGATATGCGATTAGCTCATTAATGTAGTTACGAATTATGCCGAAAGAGTAGAGTAAGATCCCGGATTTAATGTGAAAAGAAAGCTGTTGCAAAAGAGTTTCTTGAGTTTTGTATCAAAACCGTATTTACAAAATATGACTGATACTTTCTGTCAAAATACAGCATTGCAAATCGACCTCGTATTCCAGTCATAGTTGTTAGGGAAGGTCTCAGCTGGCAACCTAAAAATGTGCTGGAAGCTGACACTCAGAAAACTTTTCATGGAATATCTCAATGCTGTCGCTTTGGATGAAAACTCCGCGGAATGGAAATTCCGCATCCTTTTCATCGAAATTTAAGAATTTCGGGACTCTACTTGAAAACGGCAGGATGCCTGAGGGAATATTACTCATCTGTAAGGATGGTAGGACTAAATGAAGCCTGTACGGAGAAGTAACTTCTTTGTGAGATATTGCGATATAGTTTCAGTTCTATGAAGATGCCCGACATTCTCTTTAAGGTTTGCCAGTGGAACAAAGCAAAAAAAACTGTGATGCTAAAATAAAGATTATCTTTGTATATGAAAGAGTCTCAAAAAATCACTATGTCAAGGAAACGGGCTGTGGAAATTTTCATCGTTGAGGAAATGAAACATATTGCTGGGCATCGACTTTCCAATTCTGCTGAGATTTTACCGGGAAAAATTCATGAAAACTGTCAAAGCGCAACTGTAATATACGAGTCATATATTTGAACAGCCAATTCTGTAGCTAGATTGATCCTTTGGTTGAGCCGTTTATCTCCGGGCACATAAATGATAGATCTCACTTACGGTGTCAATTGCAATTTATAATATTGACGTCCGTTGAGTCAAAATGCTCAAATAAGAGCAATCATTTTTCTTGTTTAGCCTTTTCATGTTCTGAGATACGACATGTTTTTTTGTGAGCACATTAATTACAGGTATTTCGGTATCATTACTCTGGAGAATTTCTCTGAAACTGTTCAGAGAGTTTCAATGAAGCGGAGTGTGTTGACTGCGCCACACTCGAAGAGACTTGGTGGGCATTGTCATGACCCTAAAAAAAGCCAACATCAATTCCAGCAACTCCCGTATCTTGTGTTGGTCCAGGCCCGCCCATTAAAGTGCCAGTGTAAGCAACGAAGAGCTTCATCTTCTCTTAAAAGATCCTAAGTTACGGGAGCTACGGAAGCAAACAAGGTGTTTGCCTCAGTAAAATATTTAGTTGTTCAAGAGCCGTTTCGAAAATCTCATTCTAATCATAAGTGTGGTGATGATATGAAACAAGCGTTCGCTCATCTCATCGTCCTGCAATTTCAGTGTTCCAACTCTGCTTATATTAAGATTTAATCATCTTGATTGAACTTGGCAGCTTTAGATTGAGTTTTGAGTGTGTGAATTTGGGAGGTAAGATGAAATGCATGTTATTGTCTGCATGTAGTATTAATGTCACATCCAATTTTTTATAGTTTCTTGTGCAATGAAATCAATTTAGTACTTCCAAAATGAAGCCAATAGTACATAAAATATTTGACTTGCTTGTAAAAAGAAGCTGATAATTTAAGTGCTTCTTACCCGTTACCCAAAGCAGTGAACCATACATTTTTTAACTAAAGACAGACCAAGGACAGAATATCATACAGGAGAACTGGCAGAATTCAGCAGCTCAGCTGAATTTTGTATTTATTGCTTCAATTTGTCAAACTGAGGAAACTATGCGCAAGTTCTGGCTTCAGGCCAACGGGTTAGCAGGAGTAGCGCCTGATGCTTCGCAAATTACAGCTCAAATTGTGGCGTGATTCTCGCTCCTTGCATAGATAGTGAGGCAACAGTCATGATGGAAGTGAGGCAACAGTCATGATGGAAGTGAGGCAACAGTCATGATGGAAGTGAGGCAGCAGTCATGATGGAAGTGAGGCAACAGTCATGATGGAAGTGAGGCAACAGTCATGATGGAAGTGAGGCAACAGTCACGATGGAAGTGAGGCAGCAGTCATGATGGAAGTGAGGCAACAGTCATGATGAAAGTGAGGCAGCAGTCATGATGGAAGTGAGGCAGCAGTCATGATGGAAGTGAGGCAACAGTCATGATGAAAGTGAGGCAACAGTCATGATGGAAGAGGAGCGACAGTTATAAAGGAAGAGGAGCATCAGTCATGATGGAAGAGGAGCGGCAGTTATAGAGGAAAAGGAGCAACATTTATGACGGAAGAGGAGCGGCAGTTATAGAGGAAAAGGAGCAACATTTATGACGGAAGAGGAGCGACAGTTATAGAGGAAAAGGAGCAACATTTATGACGGAAGAGGAGCGACAGTTATAGAGGAAAAGGAACAACAGTCATGACGGAAGAGGAGCGACAGTTATAGAGGAAAAGGAGCAACATTTATGACGGAAGAGGAGCAACGAAGCCTTGCAACATCTGCAGCTTGAGTCTTGCAGCTGTCAGAGACAGTTGGAGATATACAACGCCCCGGTCGCTGATGCTGCATTTTCTATTGATTTCTGAGAAGCAGTATCTCCGTCTTATACTTTGTCGTTTGAGTTTCAGTAATGAAGGCACGAGAAGTTCCAAAAAGATATTTCAGCCTGATCTGATTTTGGATACGTAGTGTTCAAGAGTACCTGTTGAAGTTTACAATAAAACTGTCATAGTAAGTAGAATTCAAATAATCCTGACTCTCCAAACTTCAAATTTCAATCAGGGTCAACAAGATAATCCTACACCTTAGATTAGTGTCATCGGTAAGAAGTTTCACCTCCCCCGTTTCTTCTAATTCCTTTTTGTTTTCAGTATATAGGTATTATTGGAAATTCTTTGACAGCATCACGACGAGCTAAGCTGAAAAATCGACGTTTTTCAAAAGTTTAAAACAAGCTTTTTCCGATTGATGCTCCTCGGTATCGACTACCAACACTTCAGTTCAAAAAGAAACACGAGAAATTTACAACTGAGTTCATCTGCAATGCATTTATATCGCTGATGAGCGTGTGAAGTTATTAAGTACGTGGTTACTTGTGTGTAAGAAGCAAATGAGCGAATGATCGTGACAAGACGAGCCTCGTACAGGAGACTGCATTGCTGTGTAGGAATTTCTTGTATGTATTCAGGTGAGACCGAGACGTACTTATTGCCTGCATGTAATCAGCATCTGGATCTCGAGAGCGAGAGGACTACGGAGCCTATGCTACGGTGTGTGAAATTTTACTGGCAAATAACTGCCATCTTTAATCTCAAGAGAAAATGTCATAACATTTTGATTACATCGGTTGTGGTTTACAACTTACACCGGAAGCGAACTCGTAAACCATGAAGGATGCTCTTGGCTCAGGAATATTTAGCTTGAGTTGAGATTTTCCGTACCATTTGTGTTGCAGTGTACTTGGGCAGGCTCTCGAGCTTATCCTATCAATTGAAGCCACACTATAAATAAAGCGAATAACATGAGTAGAGCGAGTCCCCTTCTTCCATAGGAGCTTGCATTCATAATAGTACTCGTATTCTTGTATTCCAGCTACCCTTCCTAAAGAAGAGGTGAAATTGTCACACTTTCGTTAAAATTCTTGTAGAATATGTAGAATAAGGCAATAGGAACGAGCCGTTTGGCCCATTCTTGGTTCAATACCGAAGTCCCATTGTACTAGATACATTATTTTAGACTTCTTAAATAGAGAAACGGAAAGCTTCTTTTATACATACGATACTAGAGCTGATATTTCTTACATACATACGATACTAGAGCTGATATTTCTTACATACATACGATACTAGAGCTGATATTTCTTACATACATATGTATGATACTAGAGCTGACATACCCTGCAGTATTGAGAGAGCAAGCTACTTAATCGAGCCGTGACTGGCTCAAACAGCACAGATTTTAAAGTTTTTTTTATCGTACCATGAAAATCGATTAAATAGCAGTCAAGGTTGTGTACCTCATGTTATTAAGCTCATAACTCGTTTACCAAAATTAATACCGTAGTCCCCTTTGATCACTTGAGTTAGAGAGTAACGTTTCCTGCTATGAAGCCAGATTTTCAAATCAAGAATTACGAGCACTGGACACGGAATTAATGAGAAGCTGGAAAGAAATGGAACTAAGCAGTCAGTACTGTTCTAGAGAGTGAAATAGCTGTGTCTTGATTGAGTCACGTTGTTGAGGGTATGGTCATCTTCAATATTCTTTCCACGTTGAACCCTTGCTTGAGAATTGTTAACACGTTAAGTGCAGTTGCCTGGCTGGTGAAAATCTTTACTTTGTACGTACAGTCACTAGAAAGCTTTGAAAAAATTACAGAACCTAACCTGAATGACCCACCGGTGGGTCACTTAGCACTTAACGTGTTAATCTGCAAAACATACAGTTAAGTAAGTAGGCTAGTTTTTAGAACACTTCCGCATGCATTTCATACGATTAAAAACTACACAGTATAGTTCACGGTCTTGAATGATGAAAACTATAGAGCGTGTATTTGGTATTTCATTCCTTGTTGCTCCTCAATGAATTTTCTGCTGATGAGTTATCTTCTGGAGTGAATTTTGCGAAAAAAATTTACGAGCGGTAATATTGTGCAGATACTGTCGAAAGTCAGTGCGTTTGTAGACGATAAATAGATGTACATTGAAGACCACTTTCATTTTCGCGATCAGATTTACGCATAACACTATATCTAATAGACTATAGCGGTTAATGCGCAACACACACTGCACATGAACGTTGGTATTTCTAAGTTCTTAACATGCTGCGTTGAAGCTGAGGAGCCGAGACGCTTTCTGAGTTTATTGAAGTTCCAACAGTTAAAGACGAGCTCATCATAAACTTGTCAGTGCTGCTCATTCTCCATCAACCAGTTGGTCAAACTTACTTCGACTTATTGTACGGAGTAATGAAGATTGTGAAAGCTTAGCTGAAAACATAAGCTGTCCATTATTTATTATTAACGTTGGGGCTCACCGCCTTGTAAATTGAATTCTGCCGAAGTTTCTGAGGATAACTTCAGTCATGCACTAACGCTCCTAATGTTGCCAACCGCACGAGCCAATGTTCGCTCTCATGTTGGAAAAAACTAGCATTTTAGTCACATAATTTGGAGAGCAGCATCAACTCGTAGAGTGCTACACTTTTCTTGTACACTTTAAGCTCGGAATAACGGGGTGAAACTTCATATATATCGTTTATTTAGTAGGCACTTGTTCACTCGCTGTAGTAAAAGAGATGAAGTTGCCGTACATCCTTCCACTTGCCATCAGAATTCTCTTGCAGACACTCGCGCATCGTCTAAACTGCCTCCGTTGGTCCCATTGTGGAGTGACGCTTAGTATCCTAGTTAAATTTGGATTCCCCCACGTAAAGTTGGAGAGGTGATAGTTAATGTTCATATGAGCTGAACACTGTACATTTCCCGCGCTTGAAAGTTACTCGTAGTAATGCCTGAGTGCGGAAATGCTCAGTCCTAATGTGTTTCTTGAAAGGCAAGTCGATGGTGATGGGATTAAATGAGCGGTATAATCATAAAATCTTTCTCGTAAAGTTCTGGCCTGGTAATGTACTGTAGAGATGTAGTGCAGTACTTGAAGCGGTTTTATGCTCACTATGAAAGGCTGGATTGCTTAATCGCATGGTGGTAGGGAAAACAGACGTGACTTACTTGAGTGTAATACATACACACATTTTTTAGACTAAGCGTGTCATTCAGCCATCATGTGCTCTTTACATTCTATTTATCTTCATTAACTTCAACTTACGGTTATTCAGGAAAAATTCACTTCAGAATACTTGCAACAATAAACAAAAAATGCTGAGAAATTATTTTTATGGCTATTTTTTACGTTGTAACTTTTTGAGTAAGAAATATAGGGACTTTTGAATATTAGGCTCTTCGAACACGTGTTTGCGTGTACCTGCAGGTTGTGAGATCAAATTATAAGCAATCATTTTAGCACTCTTTTTCAAATACGAGACCAATAACTTCTAAAAAATTAAGTCTCATTGATATTTTTTATAAGGTTATATTTACTTGAGTGCTATCATCAATTGCCATCATTGAACTTCAAATACGAGATGTGGGAGCGGTTCAACTTGATTTTAAGTGGAAAACTTGGCAGCCACGATCATCTTAATATCATATGACATTTAGCACTCACGGTTCCTGAGCCTGACCATGGAAGTAATAAGACTTACCATATGTTAAATTTCATTTCCAACATCGTATCATTGAAGAATATTAGAGAGAACAAAGTTACCGTGTGATATTTTATCAGATGGATATCTAAATGTGCATATCACGGATTTTATTTTCTGATGCTCGTAGGCAGCGTCTGGAAGACGGGCACGCATGATTATTCTAGCAGGCATTTCATAATCATGAGACGAAAATTCAGTTTTGCACGGCAACTTCAAAGAGTTTGCCATGACAGGAGTTATGCTTGTGAGAAAACTGCTGAGAAAAGGGAGAAGTGTGCGGCTGTTTGTCATGGCTATGAGAACGAGGCCAGCCTGATGGCGAGGCTTGCTGTTTTGCAGCGAGTTGAGCTCTGGTGCCCGAGGATCAGGCAAGAAATGTTCCTTTCGTTTGTCTCCATATAAAGAATCCTTGGTGAGACCCACATGCATCGAGCTGTCGAGCGGGTTACGGTGAGGTGCTGCTGTTACTGCTGCTGCTGTTACTGCTGCTGCTGTTACTGCTGCTGCTATTGCTGACGCTGTTTATGCTATAGTAAGATCCTATAACGTGGTAGCTTTTCACACTATCAGTTATATCATAATCCTTTTTCTTTTTTCTCACATTGTGTTGACGCTGCTTTTGCACAAGGCATCACCTCAGTTACAGTCATTAAAGAAACAAACAGATTTCAACGTAGCTTGCCTAATTACGCATGAATATGTGGATTGTTTTCTCTCTTCTTTCTCTCCCTCTAGTATCTCGACCAGATCTCGAATCAGTACTTTAGAATTTTGAGGGGATCCCTGTCCAGTATTGGTTTTGACGATTTTTGAATGTGTGCTCAGTGCTCTCAAAGACGATATATTTGCGCTGCGGGTTTCAGATTGACAAATTTAACTGGAAAGAAATTTTGTGAATAGGGTGTCTTGAAGCTTGTTATCATGAATCTTCTGCCGTTATTTCTGGTTTGTACGTTAACGTTACAGCTGTTATTGCTGTTGTTATTGCTGTTGTTATTGCTGCTGCTTCTCTTACAGTTCTGCAAGTATTGCTGCAGCTGATTATAACAACCAGGGGCCAAATTCAAAATGACGTATTTTATGTTGCCTGTTGACATAAAAGCAATTGAGTTTCAAAGTCCACTGCTGTAAGAGAATTTTTCAGCATTATTTCTCCTATTAATTGAGAGATAATCAGAACTAACTATTGTCGACTGATTTAGAGGTGTGAGTTCAAATTAAGTGGCAGTGTTCCACGTGCCGGTAGCTTGATGTTAGGTTATTGTATTCTTAAAATAGGAGAAGCTTAGAGTTGGCTTTAGAAATTTTGTTGTTATGAAAGTTTGAATATGAATCAAGATTAAGACAATTTCCTACACAACATGATGAATTTAATGCTTTGGTTAGGTAACATACTGAAACAACAATTCGAAAACTTGCTGTACAAATGTAAGCATCACATGCCTCTGTTTCGCGAAGTTTGACAACCATTGAAAGGGTGAATGAATATTTTAACTACGGGAAAAGAATGAGATTAGATGAAGTCGAAATATCGAGCTTTGCTCCATGATCCTTTCATGACTTGAAGGAGAACCGTTTTTGGTGTGAATAGTCACGTGGGATTAAATATTTATACACTCCATTGACATAAAAGGAACATATTTATCATTAACACGTTAAGTGCGGTTGCCTAGCCGGTGCAAATCTTTACTTTGTACATACAGTCACTAGAAAGCTTTGAAAAAATTACAGAACCTAACCTGAGTGACACACCAGTGGGTCACTTCGCACTTAACGTGTTAGATATAAATTAGTCTTCAAACCACTGTCTAAGACTATTTTTCTATTCAAATACTTGTATTGAACAAGAACCAAAGCAAGTATTGAATAAAAAATCCGTCAATGTTATAAAGTGCTGATTTATATGCTTAGCATCTGTGGTATGTGTATGATTGCGGTGCGTGTGCTTGTCTGAAATGCATACACTTGATAAAAGTGCGTGTATGTGTCTGAAATAGTTGTGGGGGATTATGATGCATTTGCTTGAGTGATGCCTTGACTTGAGACGGCTTGAGATTTTGGCAGCAACTCACAAATGGACTAAACAGCGTATCACTATTGCAATATTTTATTGTATTCAAAAAGGAAATGGCTAGTGTATGGCTGTCAGACAATTGGGTCATTCATTTTTAAATAGCAGAGGAAATAGCAGTGGTAATTAATCTCTTCCATTAAGGAAATAGAGTGTGGGTGTAAAATTATTCTGAAAAGTCATGACTAGTCAATAGAAATGGCTCAAGTCTGCCACACGATAACGCACACCATCACACAGCAGTGGTTGTTGGAGAGATGCACAGCTCAACTGATCAAACTTGCAGCACAGTTGTCATTCATTCACCATCGTTCTTAAGAGATATCGCTTTGCTTAATCTCTTAAGGCTTTTCTTGCAAAGGAATAGTTTTTAAATTGAGATATTTTGATCTGAGTTTCTATACAGTAAAGTTAATAATTTAAGAAAAAAATGAAAACTTGAGGTATACATAGTACACTGTGCAGAAATACATAACATGCATCATGTTCTGATTAAATATTTGCAATAATTTTTAAACATTGTTTCTTGACTGTGATGGTCCATTTTTTTGTATGTCATCGTATCACTATGCATTAATCCTGCTTATTCTCCATGCCTTGGGATCAGAACAAGGTTATGGTCAAAGTTACTCGGCTGCCGGGAGGAAACGTCACTCCCACCTTAACTTTATCGAAGGTTTTCGAAGATTTATGGCTGAGAATACAGAAGGGAACAACTTTTGCATGGTCTTAGTCGTCAGTGGTGACTCTAATGCCAAAATTATTGGACGGTTCTACTTATTTTCCATTTAGAAGTTATGATAGTTTCGCTTTGAAAGAAATATTGCAGGTTAGGAAGTCTTATAACGACATTTGCGTAACGCAACACACATTTCGGTGGTATCTAATGCAGACCAATGAAAAATGATCTGTATGTTTGTGGTGTTTATAATATTTACTACAGCCTCGCATTTTTGTGTACAGTTTTCAAATCTGTTCTTCAAATTTTCATACAACTTTTTTTTTAACGGGAGTAGAGAGAGTGAATTATTCAAATATGAATCTTTAAAAATTCATTCTTAACTAGTGCTTCAAACGATTGCGTTCCCACACTATAGCTCGTCTTCACGCTGGAACGAGCTCAATTTCTTGTATTGCTCTTTTTCCTGTGCTTTTGGTTTGCGTGTATACATATTTGTCATACAAGCGTCTGGTAAAATGCTCGAGGAAAAATAATTTTCAAAAAATCGAAAGATTTTTAGTACGAAAATAAATGATCAGAGGCTGATGTTATTGCATCGCCGAATGAAGACTTGCTCAATTAAGAACGTAAGAGGGAAAAGCGTTAATCTCATAAGTAAATATATTATACATTTTTTTCTGTGTTGAAGTAAAAGCAGAACGGAACACATCACGTTTGATAACAAATTCTGGAGACAATAATACTGAAAATGTCAAGAAATTATAGACATCCAACTTGAGGAAGAGCGACTATGAAATAAAAACTGAAGTGTTTAGCATGAAGTATATCATTTCTGAAGCATACGGTACGACGAACTAGTTTTGGTTGGAGATAACATTTCCTTGAAATGCTCACACCTGCACTACAGGTATTTTTAAACAGTTGTGCAAGGTATCAGCTTACATGTGTCTCTGGAAGTTTCCGATGCGTTCTAGAATTTCTTGTAATTTCTCTTCAGTACTGGAAATTGACTCATCCCCTCCGTGCAAATCCCTTCATCAGCGTTCATTCTTTGAACGAGTGTCGAGGTAAACCCTGACATCTGTTTCGCTTCCACAGAGTGTAATTCTCTACTACTTATTTTATTTTGCATAGTTCTCTTTAGCGCATTTCATAGTTCCCTGCTGTGCATTCCATAGTTCCCTGCTGTGCATTCCATAGTTCCCTGCTGTGCATTCCATAGTTCCCTGCTGTGCATTCCATAGTTCCCTGCTGTGCATTCCATAGTTGCCTGCAGGGAGTTACCTGGATGTTGCCTCCATAAATATGCAGCTAGCACGCTCGAGACGGCATCTGAAGTTTGTCTCTAGGTGTGCCAGCCACAGTCACGCTACAACAAACTGCAGGGCGGTGATTTGTTTCTCAAACTAACGTACTGACGTACACAAGTTGGGTCAAGCTTCAAGTGCAGACTAAACTAGACCCCAGGTTCTTACGATTCTGAACTAAGACTCTCATGAATACAATGTCAGGAGACTTCACAGCTGTGCCACAGTTTCCCCCTGCGTTAGCATAAGGTTTCAATTTACGCTTTTTTATAATTTCCAGTGGAAGAAGATAGAGGTGGAAAGTTTGAGACATTTGATACTGAAATTTTTTTCTTAAATGTAAGAACAAACATGAATCTCATTCTTTGACGAGAGAAATCTCTTTCAGCGTATTATCGCAATGAGAGGATGTGTTCAACGGTATTAGCATTAGTATATATATATATATATATATATATATATATATATATATATATATATATATATATATATATATATATATATATATATATATATAATCAGCGATTATGAAATCATCGTAAGATTAGGAAGAGACTGATAATGTTTCTCATTTTTCATAAATTTATCGGCATAGTTGTGTAAAGATAACTAGGGTAGATTAGGAGTCGAGGTAGTAGGTGCCTAGTGTGGGGTTACATGGGGGAATTGCCTCAAGCCTTCAACCATAATCCCGTAAAAAATGGTCATAACATTGGCCCCTTTGAATTTTTGTTGCAATAATGATGCCCAAGCCATTCGTCGCCCCTGGTCATAAGTTATCTCTGATTTCATAGCGTAAATAAATGGCTGCTTCCAGCGAGTGCTGCACTCAAGACAGTTGTTCGTACTTACGACGCTGTGCCATACTCGCCCTAACGAACATGACCAGCGACGCGGCTCAGCCTTAACACCTCTATAATTTGGCCATAAACTGCCATAACTCATTATCGTCGCTCTAGGGCTGGGAAATCATCGACCTTCACGACTGTCACTCTCTTTTTGTGGTGCTTTGTGTGCGTTATATTCACATAAAGTAAACTTGCTGGCTCTGGCAGAATTAACGACACGCCCGGCTGACTTGATGGCTTAGACACGACGGGAAAGTTTGCTCCATCGTGTATGTCAGCTGAGAATTATGTTTTACTTGATAATTGCCTTGTTTTCACAGTTTCATGACTTGGTGATTCTCAAGGATGCGTGAAGAGAACTCCTACATTTCAAGAGGAACATTGTAATCGTTCTAGTAATTGTTTAGGGCTCTTGTATTTTCTTCCCATGTTCCTTTTATAGTGATTTTGCACGTGTAGAATACGTGCAACGCAATCTGTATTACGAAATGTCTGGCTTTGAGGGTATCAATAACTCTTGTGTCTGGCTAGTTTGGTTTCCACTGCGTATTTGTGTGGTTATATATAACATGAACAGAAATGCAGAATACTCTCTAATGTAACGTATAAAAATTCATAAAACAATATCGCAAAAACTTTTTGGTGTATGTGTTCTTTAGTATGCCCTGCATGAACACAAGATCATTTTTATTATTCCATATTTTCAGTTTTGTTATAAACCATGGAAGAACTGCGACTCGGCTGAGCGCAAAGCTCATTTTGTGTTCCCAGCATCTGAGCTGATCGTCTGGCATGACAGCCACGAACTTTTCAATGTTTCCACGTTACCTGTGAGGAAGCAGCACACATGCAGTCTGTACGCTGTTGGGCGCTTATGTCTCGACGGAACATCGAGAAAGCAGTTCCTGCAACTTTAACAGGGGTGATGGAAACAAAACATTCCTTATTCTCTGTTGCCGGCTCCAACATTTCTTGGGTGAAAGCTTGAAGTGCCGTAATGCTGGTTGCTGCACGCAGGCCTCGGAAAGCAAGCACACGCTACGTGCCTTGGCTCAGGTCCAAGGCAAGCGTCGTGAGATGCAAGCCGGCAGACAAGCTCCCTCTTGTTGCACGTAGCTCTGCTTCTCCAGAGCAAAATTGCTCACTCAAGATGTGAGATTGATTCTCTGTTAAGAACTTCTCTCACTCGTACGCTATGTCATGAAGTATTGCAAATGCTTGCTGTTATATTTACCCAGAGATACCATCATTGTTTTAGCCGCTTTCAGTTCGGTATTTATTATATTCAGTAGCTGTTACTGATTATGTTTTCGTTGAATCTTAAACACAAGCAAAAAAAATGTACACTTCCCTGTTTTTTAGTTCGTTGAGGTCTACGTTGGCTGCTGATTTCAAAACTTACGAACCATCATGATCTAGTTACGGCTTGTACGAAGTTATGATGGGTAGAAATATAGATACAATTATCCTTACCTACCTTATCAATATGGAACATTTCTTAACACATTCATTGTGGTATGACCCACTGGTGGGTCACTTAGGTTAGGTTATGTAATTTTTCAAAGCTTTTTAGTGACTGTATGTACAAAGTAAAGATTTGCACCGGCTAGGCAACCGCAATGAATGTCTTAAGGGACTGGCACTGGTTTACTGTGTTTTCTTGTTTTTTCTTCGAGTAATGTACTTTCTATACGATCGGTCCTCGACCATTAGTTTTACTCCTATATTTTATGGCACATGAGAGACTACCAGAAAGCAGCTGAAAATGTTCCACTTCTCCGCTTATTCGGATATCTGCATCATCTTGAGGAAATATTTATATGCCTGCGAAGTCAGTCCGCAGAAGCAGGAATAATTACGGCTACCAGTGCGCAAAAAAATAGCATTGCAGCTGTAGAATTTATTTTCGCACACGAGTGGCGTTTTACGGCAGCACAACAATGCGTGTACTCACATCTGAGACGGTGCCGAGGCTCATCCAGGATAGCCTCATAAAACGTTTTCTTGATTATCTTCTGCTTTTATCTTGTTTGTTTATGTCTCTCATGCGACCACACAATCTTTCTCAGTCTGTCTACGGCCACTGCTGCAGCACGCGCAATTTATGGCTCTGAGGCCATGAAATCTTTTTCCAATGTCCCTCGCACATCCCACTTGCAGGCAGCACATATATTTTCTTGATTTGTCATGCTTTATAGCTCGTGTGCTAAAACGTTCTGGCATATTTTACGGAACTCTCTCTCCTTATTGCAAATCTGTGAAGCTTGGTCGTTGTTCTCACGGCCCTTCACTTGCAACGAGTGACAAGATTTCCAGGAATCGTCAACATCAGTTTAAACTTGTTTTATCTATCGTGGTATCAATGCCTGGCTTATGAGCACTATTTTGTTGCTTCAAACACCAGGGACAGAGAAATTGTCAGGAATGTTGTGTGTTTTAGTAACATGAAAAAGGAGTTTGAGTAAGATGAACATGAGTCCTAATTTCTAATAATTTCTCAAATTTCAAGTCTGGGCGTCAGATAACTGAGCCTTTATATGATGAGAATTATTTTTTTTAAGTTCGGTTTGAATTTTTTTGCATTATTGCTTGTCTCATTTATGTTTTCAAAACTCAAGTAAAAACTCCAGTAACTTAGTTCGCGTTGAATGTGCGACAAACAATTGTTTGTTCGGAAAAATGAAAAGATTTTCTGTGTGCAAATTGGGATGTAACATTTCATGCTACATTTTTCTGAGCACTCTGTGTTATGCATACCTTCTCGGATTGCAATGTTTGTTGTTCGCTTTCAAAATCAATAGGTGCTTAGAAATCAACAACATTTTTCAATTCACGCAACAAAGGATACTATGAATAGTCTGGCAACTTCCCCAACAGCATTCGATTTAGGTAGTGCATTTGTGCGAATTGCTGCCTCTACATTCTAAAAAACTTCCTCATCAATTGATATCAGTGAGCGTGATAAAAGAAACACTCGAGGTAAGGCTTTATTATTGGAGCTCCTCGACAGCTCGACTTGTAAAACTGTCTCCGAGACGTGGAGCGTTGCGTCTTCAGCTGCTGGCTACTTCACACGAGTGAACAATCAGCAGGGAAACTGAGCAAGAAAACGAGACATTCATTACTGTCTGCCAGGGCTTGTCTGTCTGTTTCTTCAACCTTTTTACCCCACAGTATATTTATGTGTGGTACGTACTGTTTGTGGTACATATGTATGCCATCCGGGGTGAAAGGGTTAAGGTTGAAACAATTAAACTTGTCTTAAATTCATTAATTATTATTTCTACAAACATTAAATATACATATATTGAAACTCAGATTTCACTTAAACCAGCAACTTAGGAGCTTTTCGGAGAACTAAAAAGATATCGTAACGAAAAAAGACATTATTTTCTTTCCAACCAAATATTTTCCAAGTGCTTAAGGGAAACATAAAATAATTGATGATAAAATGTTTTTATTACGCTCGTTATGAGTATCCGTCAATAGACAACCATTAAGAAAAACTACGTATAATAACCAAATTCTCTGAGAAAATGAACAGTATTTTCTGCGTCTAGCCTTTTTGTACGCTTAAGAATACCCAAATAACTTCCGTACACACTCTAGGAAGAGAGAAAGCAAGAAAGTTTAGGTACATTTCATGAAGTAGGAGCTGAGTTTTGCCATTGCTGCTCTAAGGGCCACTCTATCTTTCCCTTGACGCACAAAGGCAGCGATATTAACGTCCTCTAATGAACGAGCTCTTTAGAAATATGAATGTCTTTTGAAGGCCTGTAGTCCTTCTTTGCTTGCCATGTTTTTGAAGCAAGTGAAAAACGACGCCTTCTTTTCTTGCTGAAACTTATCTAGTGCGCGTAGAACTGTTCCAGAGTAGTTTGACGTAAAAAGTATTCTTGTGAACGCAGTTTTCTAGTTTTTCTCCAAGATATCAAAATATGGTTCAGGCAAAGTAGTTAGCATAGAAGATGGGTTTTAGCCTGTCATGGTTAATAAATGTTGAAAAATATGTAAATTGTATTCTCTTCAGAATTTGCACGACCAAGGCTACCTATACTTTCGAACAAATATGTCCCCTGTAGAATTATATCTTGAAGCGGTACTTTTGGTTTCCTGGCCGAGGCTTAGGCACAGATGGCAAGAGCTAATACATGCCGGGGAGAACGACCAGGCATTCCAAAATTCGTGTCAGGAATGTATGTGATGGCTTGACACGGCAAAATAGAATAGAAAGTCAGACAAGTTCGGTCTGTCGGAGACACACCGCTGCTTGCCCGTGTCTACAACGGTATGATTTTAGTCCGTGACTTCCACTTCTGCCATCAACGCAACGCTTACTAATGTGAAAATCTGTCTTGTGTGTAACTTAATGAGGATAAAGTACTGGAATCTGGTAATCAGTCTCTCTTAAATACAAAATTAACTAATTGAGATATACATCAATGGTCCAATGGTACAAAACGGTTTCCTTTTAGGGTGTTTGCAATGGAATCAATCATAAAAAACATAAATTATTAGTTCTTCTTTCCACGGGAAAATAAAAAATAGGAATACCAGTTCTTCTGCGCGCAGGAAAATGACTAGTCATTGAGTTTAGAGGCATAGAAAATAGACTCGTAGTTCACCGCCGCTTAAATCTCTGCCAGCCATGACTGCAGCTGTCACAAAACCATTCTGCTGAGGAGCATAGGTAGCTTTATAATAACTTAAGGGAGATTTTGTAATTGGGAAAACATACCAAAACTAGAATTTCACATTTTTACTGTACTCGACGTCACGGTATTCATGTTTTTCGTTCACTCAAAACATAGTAGAAATGCAATCATGAACGATCAGTGATCAAGCACCCGATCATAGCCAGCTGGGCTGCACAATTGTCATTAAACTCCACTACTGACAATTATTCGTACTCGAACGTGATTTGAGTTTCTCCCTAGCTGTATCTTTTATAAATTGATTTAGAAATTATTGTAAATGATATTTTCATTCGAAAACACAGGACACCATTGTCAAGTTCCTGCACTTACGTTACGAGTGCCGGTTGAGAATATGCATTTTGTTAAGCACACTTTTAAAACCAGTGCTTCAAAAGCAGCTCTTTGAATTGTATGAAATAACACTTGATTAGTGCAATATCAACTAACTGAAACAATGCCTGTCGAGGTCGAGAGCATTTATCCTGAGCCAACCAGCTAACAGATCATTTAATCCCTCAAATTAATGTGAAAAACAACTATGTGGAGGGATATTGTGCACAAATTGCTTTATCGAAACTAATTTAATAGAGGAAATTTATATGAACAATCATTGCATCCCACTGAGCTTCTTAGGTGCAAACTATTCTTATTACAGAGTAGTTAAAGACCAAATAAGTGTTTTCTCGTGTTGAGTCACAGCCCCAGAAGGCATCGTGGTTGGACAGGGAGACTCTTCAAGTGATGAGTGTATGTGTTGTCCTGGTTTTTAGGCGTCCATTCTTCAGCGAAATTTTTACTAAACAGTCCTCGATCACATCATTTCTGGAGAGAAATCTGTGGCTTTTGGTGTTAATATTGCAGACGAGAATGCACCAAGGGATCATTTATTTTTATTAGTTTTCCATGTGTACTTCTGTGAAGAAATTTTTGAGAATGGACAATTAAATTGAATGCGAACGTTTATCTCTGAGTAATTATTTTACAGACCCATGCTAAAAAACTACAATAACCTTAACTTCTATTTTGAAGGAATAATCACGAAAGCATAACTGTTAATTTCAGACGATTAACCTGATAACGTGAAACTTTGATCTCTGATTCCTCGCTTTGTTTGCATTTTAAGTTATCAGAAGAAATAATATCATGATCCAAGTATGTAAAAAATAATTTATTACGTGTTCCCGTTGTGGTAAAACTATTCTTTTGGCTCCTGCAGCTGTTCAGCTACCCGTAGATTGGCAGGTGTGGGTGGGTCAGGGTGAGCCTGGCGGAGAAATGCATCTGCTCAGCATAATGAGAAATAGAATCAGGTGATAGGAACAAGTTTTTTGGCCCATTCTTCGATCGGTACCTAAGTCCCATGCCGTAATTCTAGCCGTCGATGGTCAAGCATAAACAGACCATGGTGGTTGCGGATCTCGAATCCGGGTCATCCCGCATCGCAAGCGGGTTCGTTCACCAGTCGACCGAACTGGTGGTGCAGTGGACCAAGAGAGGCAGCTATAAAGCGTCATAATTGGAGGGTCCAGTGACGGTAGAAATATTTTACTATTGGCATCCACATAAACGTCTGTTTATTGAAAATACGGCTCGATAAATTCCCGTTTCTCTCCTCATAACATTTTTTTTGTTCAGAGTGCTTTTTTATGTTAACTCAACGTTTTTTTAGTTTTAACTTCCTTAGGAGATGAAAACTGTGTTCTTTTCACGAATCATTTTTTTTAACCCGAGTATCCCAAGAACTGGAAGACAGCGTTTTTTTAGGATGCACAGGGATAATGACTGGGCTACATTAAATTCCTAACGAAGCCTACTGTACGTTCAATATTGATTCTCTGGAGGATAATTCTGTTGCTCAAATATTTCCCTAGTTACGAAAGCGTCGAAGCTGTTGTGTTTGCATACACAGGCAAATAAAAAGACCCCATCATTAATAATTTTCTAAGGCAGACTAATAACAACGTCAAAAGTCTGTGAAATATGATCCTTCAGTGCGTTTCCTGTATAATTAGAGGCCGTTTACTGAGCAGAAACCGTTTGCAACCTCGGCGCGTAATACTGCAAATTCTGTAAAGTCTGTCCCTGGAACTGCCCAGTCCCTAGGGAAATTTATTTCGTATTGCTCACTAGAAATTTGCGAATTGCGTTCGTTTCCACAAGACTGTAAGCTTCAGTTTAACACATTTCCTGCGAAGTGACCCACCGGTGGATCACTTAGGGTAGGTTCTGTAATTTTTCCACGTCTTTTAGTCACTATGTGTACAAAATAAAGATTTGCACCGACTAGGCAATCGCAGGAAACGTGTTAAGTCATTTGAAACGCGCTCATAAATTACACTTTACGCTTTCACTTGCATTGGATATGCGATAAGAGGCGTTAATTGAAAACGGAATTTAGCTCATGGTAAGCAAGTATTTCCCTAAAGTAAAGTTAATACAATACTTTATTCTTACACAATTGACGCATCGACGTTCTCCTGTGACGTGTGTATTTATACATGTATGCATATATGATCCACGTTCGAGAAACTTAACTATTTTTGCTGCTATAAAATAAACTGGAGCCTAACTAGAATTAATTATGTACTGCAATTGGATGAAAAGATGTACTGTCCATTCATAAATAGTGTCATAGGAGTGGGAGAGATGTCTGGAGTCCATATTTCTCTGCTTTTGAAGGACATCTGAAACATGAATTAAAGTTCTTAGCGTATACATCGAACTCCGCTGATGTGGTGAAGCCCTAACGAAGTCAGGCAATTGTACGGAGCCAAAATGGCTTGTGAATAGAACACTAATTTGATGAAGATCTTGTAGGCAGAGCTCAGATGACTTTCGGGTGAAGAAACCCTAGTTCAAATTGTCCCTGGGTGCAGAAATAGGATTTCAGTGATTCCGTTGAAATCCTGCTACTAATAGATTCATTCGAACATTTACTGAAGTACAATAGAACTTTTGGAGAAAAGAATCTCTAAAACTAGGGTTTTTTGGCTTTAAAACAAAGAAATTATTTACTGTTCATTTATAGCACAGACACGAAGGGCAAAATTTTCCACACTCTTTATAAATACAATGAACAAATGAATGTGTATTAAAATAACAATTGCGTCGATAGATGTGCCATTAAATAGAATATGCACTGATGAAACAGAGAATTAGGAGCAGTATTTTTAAAAGACTTTCTATCAAGTTAACAGTGCCAAGTGATGTCCTTGAATTTGTTTGAGTTTGAGTAAAATAATTTTGACAAATCTCAATTAATTTGAAACTCTGTATAAATGTTCTCATGATTTTCAATAATGTCGTAGAGAAGTATTATTGGATGAATTTACTTCATTTCCGTATTACAAGCTTTAGTCTACCAGGCACTGTTTCAACAGCACCATAAAATACTTCTTATAATATTTTGTCCCACTCACGCTCTAGAGACTTCTTCAAAGCAGCTTTGGAGCGGTAAGACTTTGCACAAGCATTGGCCACCAAAATGGACCAGATGCTGAAGTTCATCGGGTTAAGGTCAGGGCTTGAGGGAGGTCATACTTCCTTCATTAAAAATTTTGAAACGTTGTCACGTGGTAAGGCTAGAAGAGAAATAGGTCATCGTTGAACAAGTCGTGGCTCAAGTGTTTCACCACAGGCTCAATGATAACTTCTTCACGGCTTGTAGCCTTGACCTTCACTCCTTCTGGAACAAAACGAAGCGGAGTTTTACCCCTTGAAAACAGTTCAGCTCAAATCATCCCTGATGAAGATTTTTGTGTTTAGGTTTCATTTTTAGCATCCTCTGGACACAACTGACGATTTTCTGAAAGAACCCTGTCATTTTGGCTATTGTGAATTTCTTCCACTGCGAAAAGTTTCTAGTCTGTTTGTGAGAACGTCTTCCAAGCCGTGAGTTTCAAGCTGCTCATGCAGTGGAAGACTTTTGATTAGTCTTTTCTCCTTTGAAGCAATTGTAAGGCTCTGTTTCAAAGATGCAACTCCTAGGCTACTATTCCCTGTCTTAAAGACTCTCCTGCAACACCAGCTCTGCAGCGGTCTTTCTCACTGAACGATGTGGATTTCTTTAAATTCTGAGATTTATTACTTTCTTGAGCCTGAAAATCCTGACTAAACTAAGACGCCTGGTTTTTGTATGAACTTAGTTTTTTCTGTATCTCTGAATCAGTTCATAGATCAATAGAGGAAGCTTGGCTTATTGTTTGGTAAATCGAAATGATTCAAAATCTCCGATACAGATTTTTCAGCTTCGTGCAGCTCAACTATTATGTAATGTTTACTTTCAACATAAATTGTATCATCTTTTTACAACTTGCTTAAAATCTGAAAAAAATATCTGAAAGGAGAAAAATGTCTTTTAAATGAGATAATAATAATTTTTAAATTTTCTTAGGTTACGATAAATATTAAAAATTTATGACAGCACTTATTGGTTTACCTGTACATTTTAATCGACAAATAATTCAATTCCATTTGTAGTATAATATCAAGGACATCATAGCCAACTATTCAAAAAAGGCAGTAATGAGAAACAATTTTAAAACTTCGGTAAAATGCGACTTCTGTACGAGGACAGACAAAGGTATTTTATAATCGGAGCCCTCTGCCATGAACAGCAAGCTCTGGTTCGTCGGTTGAAGGTTCTACTGTAATATCATTTATGAAAGATATACTAGCCAACATTTAATCCTCTGTTGAAATCATAACCTTGTGATCTTTATGGTTATATTTGCATTAAACATGCAGAAGTAAGTCGATGATGTAATTCAACCTAGATTTTTGGCATTAAATTATATCTTTATATGAGCTAAATCTCTCTCGATTCATATGCTTGTCAGTTGGTAGTTTTCTACAACTTTAACAATAAATTGGTGCTCCGAAGTCAAGTGGAAATAGCAATTTCTGATGTAGATATGTTATCTGATAGGGTTTGGAAGCTGACCGTCATGAGTCACGTAAAAATTTTTGTTAAGTAAGGTAAAGGTCGGATAGAGGCCTAAGCTGAGCATTTCCAAAACGTAGGTAAGTCAAAATTAAACGAAACTTCTTAAAATCGATTGGCTACGATCAAAGAGTTTCGACGATAATCATCGTCAAAGCTTCCGTTCTATTGAACAGTGTTTTGTTAATAACTGTATGTAGGAACATGCATCTCAGTGCAACATGGGGAACGGGTTTCGCTACACCACCCTCAAAGAAGTCTTCCTACTGTGGTCGGCACCTTCAATGCTTCGGTCCGACAGGAGCAGATCGCGTGGAATAACCAATCTATAGTTTGCCTTCATCAAGGAGACAAAGACATGAGCAGCGAGGCATGATTGAGGGACGTGAATATCAATCACAGTTCAATTCTGCACCAGTCGTTGGTACAAGAAGTTAGGTCAGTTCGATTTGTCTCCTAGTTTTGCTTTAGCTTACGCAGCTGGCACGTGAATCAGTAACGCCACATTTGAAAATGAATTGAATACAGTGGTTTTGAATTCAATGAGATTTACAGCTCCCTGAACGAAATGCTGTTCCAGTGAGTACAAAGAAGCATTACTGAGATGTATGTTGAGGCTCATGGTACAAGGAGTGTTGCACTGACATGCTTGTTGCCACTCATGGTAAAATGGTCAGTATGTTAAAGTTCTTTTGGCCACTTTTGAACATTTCTTTGTATGCGTTTCTTTACCATATAATCGTGCATATGCTGCTGTTGTAAATATAATATTCATTATATGTTACCGTGCTTAATTTTTGGAATATCTGAATCTCAAAACGTAATCTCGATAGTTTAATGATATTACGAGTTACAATTCATGCAAAAACACCCCACATAACATGTAAGCAGCTTGCGTCCAGTTATTCTACTGGAGCAGTAGTGAACGCCAGCAGTTACCAGGGCTCCATCGTAGGTATACGAGGCTGTGCAGGTCTACTCAGCTTAATTTCTTAGTCTGCAATCGCTTAAAGCGCTTTTCTTAATACGATCATCAAAAGGTGAATATTCTGTGGCTGTTGGGCTCAGAGTGTTGGCCTCCTTCCCATGTGTGTGTCTGTTTTCAACGTGAGTTTCTCCTTCCTATGTGTGTGTGTGTTTGTCTCTTTCCAATGTGTGTTTGTCTCTTTCCAATGTGTGTTTGTCTCTTTCTAATGTGTGTTTCTCTTTTCAATGTGCGTTTGTCTCTTTTCTATGTGTGCTTGTCTCTTTCCAATGTGTGTTTGTCTCTTTCCAATGTGTGTTTGTCTTTTTCCTATGTGTGTTTGTCTTTTTCCTATGTGTGTTTGTCTCTTTCCAATGTATGTTTGTCTCTTTCCAATGTGTGTTTGTCTCTTTCCAATGTGTGTTTGTCTCTTTCCAATGTGTGTTTGTCTCTTTCCAATGTGTGTTTGTCTCTTTCCTATGTGCGTTTGTCTTTTTCCTATGTGCGTTTGTCTTTTTCCAATGTGTGTTTGTCTTTTTCCTATGTGTGTTTGTCTTTTTCCTATGTGTGTTTGTCTCCTTCCTATGTGTTGGTGTGTGTTTGCCTCTTTTCAAAGAGTGTTTGTCTCCATCCTATGTGTGTATTTGTTTCCTTCCTATGTTGTTCAAGCGCTTGCCCTTATAGTCCTCGTTCTGATCGTAATTACAGTTGTACCTTTTAGCTTTGAGAAGCTTTGCCAAATTACTTAATAACTTGCTCAATTACTTAATAACTTGCTCAATTCTCGCCTTCACACTGAGGTTTGCTGCATCAGTTAGAGAAAAACTAAAGTTTTACAAAATTTGACTCATGCTAAAAAATTCGCCTGACGGAAGCATCTTCATTGCAATGATAACTTCAATTAGAAAAACGCGATAAAATTATATTTAGTTTGAGTCAGGCCTTGAAATGACGATCTCATCCAGAACTTTCCTTCGCGTACATGACGTTCGAATAGTAGAAGCTGCTCACACATTCCCAGCTTGTGATATTTGAGGATAATATTTCAAGGAAGGATTGACCAAGAAATTCTAAATGACGCAGAGTTAGAAGTGTGCATTCGCAAGAGCTCGTTGAATGGCGTCTTGGAACACGCCAATCTACCGACTTTTATTCTATCAAATTTTCAATTTTCCATACTTGATTGAATCTGCTTCAAGTATGATGCCATTTTCTACACTTTTATTCCATGAACGACTTCAACGTGAGAAGTTCTGGTGGTGCTGCTGGTGCTGATGATACTGCTGGTGGTGCTGGTGCTGCCTCTGATTCATGCAATACTAGGCAATAGAGGTTTTACAAATCAAGGCAACGAGGGTCTCGCGAGACGAGGCAGTGTAGCAACAGGAGATAAGGGTACGGGTCTCGCGAGACGAGGCAGCGGAGCCTTGCGAGACGAGGCA
>VCRD01000987.1:123628-134643 GCA_006783055.1 Trinorchestia longiramus | reverse complement strand
TTTCAGTGTTGGACCCTTGCAAGTTTAAGGGCGACGACTTTGTTGCGAGCACATTTTTTAGCGATATCTTTGAGCACGAATTAAAGAACAATTTAACAATCCAACGAGGTGAATTTCAGATGACAAACCTCACTTGCAGCAGACTCAATAACACGCTTCAAATGCACAAAGACCAAAACCAATCAGAGGAGACGTCTGGAAAATGCAACAGAAGGAAGGCAAGATCCAAGGTTCACTGATGAAAATCATAACAGATGCAAGGATTCCAGGCATCTGGACTGAACCATTTGAATTATGCAGACTAAATGTTCTAAATTTAAAATTTTAGAGTGACTGATTCAAGAACTATGGATTAATGGATTGTGGATTGACAGATTGAAGATTAGTAATTTCCCGTTTTCTGATTGGCTGATTAGATGATTGAAGAATTACAAAGTGAAGGATAAGAGAAACGGAACAGAATTAGAAGCAGAAAAGAATAGTGCAGAAGAGAATTGTGTTCCTCAAATCAAGCTTCTGAAAATAAACACATCTGCGTCTACGCGACCTGCTTGTGGTTGCGAACTTCTGATCACCTGTGACTTGTGCTTACATGGATCTGGTGTTTTCGCTATCAGTTGATTTGCTTTATGCCAAACTTATCTGAACGTTTGAAAAAAACTACCAGTGTTGAACATAGATTTGAAGGCGTATAGACCCTGTACTTGATGAAGTACCTCTTATGGTCGACGTCACTTGGCACAATATAGCGCTGCTTCCAGAGGAGCCGGATGTCAACTGGGAACTGTTTTCTTCTCATTAGTGCCCACGATCGTAATTCCTCTGCAACAATTTCGAAATTAAATCGAGGATTTTTACCATAACACGAATGTTGCATGTTACGCCGGAGTTAATTGTGTTCTTCAAGGAAATACCGGATGATGTTAGTGCTGCTGGCAGAAATACTGGGAGTTACTTTGGAATTGGTCGTTTTACTCACGGAAATGTCGGTTGTTACTCCGGGTGTTGTTCGTGTTGCTTGCGGAAATTATTTTTCCATCAATTCCCTACCAAAATAAGTAGGTACGGTAGTTTGTATTCATGGAATTTGAAGAAATGTCCTCAAAAATTGAAGTAGCAATTTCGTTTTTGTATGATTTTAAAATATTTTGATTTTTTTGCCTATTTTCTAGTTGGTTACTGCACTGACGCCATGTGTCGACGCTAGGTGTCGCTTGGTCAATTTTGCCAAACGCAGTTTTCACTTAAATTTCTTTATCCACTTTACTCTCAATATTTCAAAAAAAGACAAACGAATCTGGTATTTAAAAAAAAGTCTGCCACAACTTCACTATCTGGTGTCAGTTGTGCGTGCAGCACCGCATACAAGGTGCCTGTGAGACTCCTATAATAATTAAAGTTCATCATTTAGCATCGCAGAACACTCTAGGGTATCCAGAGCAGAAGCTTAGGAGTTTCTGTCTCGGTGCAGTGTTTGCCTGAAACGGATGTAATAATTGTTAACTTGGGAATGCCCCGCTAACAAAAAGACGGCTCTCGCAGCAAAGTTTTGGACGGATCAAATACTCTGTGAGTTTCGTACTGTGTTGATATGCATAGAAAACTTCCCTCAGCCCTGGCATCCTAAGCATGCAAGGTAGGAAAGAAACTGCAGACACTTTCTTCAAACTTTTCCTCAGCGTCTGAGCTCGCACCTCAAATGAAGAGTTGCTAGACCCATGAACGTATAATTCCGTTGTTTGTGTAGGAGTGAAGTCTAACATAACAGCTATTGTACCTTTATATTATTAGTTTGATAGTTACAAAGATCACACACAGTTCGAAACGTTTTGCTCTGCAGGGCAAGAGGAGATATCTTACTGGTCTTCATCAACCGAATGAATAAATAAAAATCAGAACTATTCGTAAAACTCTTTGACACAGTTCTAAGAAAGGTCGTGCTCATATTCATCTCCTGATAGTTCTTTCAGACTTGTTCTCATTTTTTCACACAAAATGAGAACAATTCTCTTCCCTACCCGTCGATGAGTTCAGCCAACATTTTTCCGTTTATTTGAGCTACTATTCCTTTCCTTTTAGTTTGATCATCTCTTTTCTATCTCTGTGCTTAACTCACTTGCTTAAGCTAAGTCAGGTACAAGCACACTCCTCCTAATCCACTAGAATAATTTGACAACATAATACTGGCCTCGTTGCACGGCTGATTGAGCTTCTGCAGAGGAACTCAGTGCCGTTCAATCCATTCAGTTCAGTTCAGGGCTCGCACGTTCAATCCATTATGCAAACTGAGGTATCAATAATGTTAAAAGCGAGGCCCACGTTTATCTCCAAATAATTGTTCAATTTTATAGCATGCTGCTTATCATTGGAAGGTCTAAAGTCTTTTTAAAATTATTTCAACGATCGTGCATATTTTTTCCGAATGCCGTTAATTCTTTTCCCTTTGCTAAGTGAGATAAATTAGCTCTACATTGAAAAGTCATTTTAGCCAAAAATGTTGGACACTCGATCACTGTGCCATCGAACAGCAGTGAAGCGCAGAGGCTTATATTAAAATGCTCCTATAGCTCTAGTGATTGATGAGTATAATTTGGTATATTGAACAAAATCAATGCGAAATTGTGCAAACATTTTCACTCTCATCTTGGTAACGTCGCTGCTGAGTGACTGTACAATGATGACTTTATTAAGCTGTGTGGGAGATCAACACCATTCAGGTATTTTATAGCTTCTCCATTAAGACAAACGTTGTAGAAGCTCTTACGCTGGTTCGTTACGTTGTATAAAAATCTCGGAAGTGAGAGAACTAGGATATCGCTGTTTCTGCAAGTCGTATTTATCTTTTATCGTAATAGAAGGAGAAATTTAGAAAAGATGTGACTTCAAAACTACAATACATTCCTCGTTAGTTACCATGTATTCATCCGTGAATATGAAAAAAATATTTACGCAACATTTTACTTCACATTAAAATCATTGAATCCCCAAAATATTTACCGGAATTTCTTCATCATTTACTTACTTTTTTATTGTTTCATTGCATGTTACGACTAAATTCCGATCAATGTGTTCCCAAGCTGCCGTTGTCGCAGGGTCATTTTGTAAATTGATCATCGAACGTGAACATTCTCGTGAGGCTTCTTTTGCTTGATCCCATTCTGAAGAAAGTTTGAACTTGGCCGCGCTTCCTTGCCCTGCGGACCTGTCGTCAAGTTCATTTTCCGGCGGGCTGCTTCCATTCAGCTTGATTATTTGGCTGCCAGTGTCTGCAACGACGTGGCGGACTCTGTCTACACTTTCTAGTTCTAATTAAAAACGGACAAAATCTCGTCGACCGCAAAAAATTAAACGAGATACTCTCTTCTCAGGTTCATTAAATCTTCAAGACGAGCGAGTTCGTGATTTTTAGGAATTCTTGGGAAGACCAGCGAGCGAGGCTGTCGGGTATGAAGTCAACTAACTTATGTAAATTAGTTCCAAATGTGATATTTAACGAAAGATATTCACCGTATGCCCTGGGTCTGAAACGACAATGTTTTGAAATACTATGCGGAATAAACTGATAATCTTTTCATGGTGTTCAAAAAAGAATCAATTATTGAGTGCATTTTATATTTGCTGTATTCTAACCCACAAATTTTCACGACAGTGAATCTGTTTGCCAAATGAACTGGATTTTTTATTGAATTTCTATTGTGAAATGATGCTTCCCTGAAAAGGAAAATTGAGACTACTCAAGATGTTCAGATTAATCACAGGGCATTTGTGTAGCTAAACGTAAAACAATTATTTCTAGTTCTTTTTTTTATTCAAGAAATTACTTTTTTTGCACGAATGGACCATTTCCAAATCCAAACTCCATATTCCACATGACTTAGAATTATTCTTTATGAACTTAATCAACAGCAGCATTAGGTTTTAAAACTTTTCACAGTGTAGATATTATGAAAACTTGGGTAAACATTAAAGTAAAGACTAGTTATGATAGACGTCACAATTACAGCCAGGACTGGGAAATGTATGGTGAAGATCCAGACAAGATTATCAGCATTTAGAGCAAGATCTTCGACAAATTAGGCCCCAGAATAGGATCGAGAATAGAGTCAAGATCGATGACAGGGCTAGAATCATGATTGCGTCCGCAGGCATGGTTAGAATTAGGATTGAGTTTAGGGTTGATATTAAAGTCGAGGCTAAGGTCAACATAAGATTCGAAATTAAAATGACGACTAGGATTGAGAAGAGTGTTAAAATACGGATTAAAATTTCAGTCAATTGAATTAAGGTTGAATATATATTAAGGTACGAGTTGAATAAATATTAGTTATGTTGAATATGGATTGAACATTGAAGATGGTTCATTTGGTCAGAGAATGGTGTTTCTCGGATCTAAATAAAACCACAAGTAATTTGAAAACATTTAGTTGCACATACACTCTCGGATGTAGTAAGCTTAAGTAAGCTTAAGATACTACATTGATTTTAATATATAAATTATGGATTTATTTGGCATCCCATTTTCTCCAAATGAACAGAAATGAATAAAATGTAGATGTAAAACGATTATGAAGATTTGAACTTGATTTTAATACTTTCAGATATTGACTCAATTATTCATTAAAATCACCAGTACATAAAATTTAGTCGTAAAAAGAAAACACTGCAAGCTCTTTTTTGCTTTACTACAAAACACATAAAATTAGTATTTTTGATTCATCTAATGTCAACTGGAGGTCGAAATATATGCAAACATGCCAATTAGCTCAACATTGGTATTTCACTGGTATAACACATTGAAATAGATAGTTAAATATCAGTTTTTTACCGTAGAGTTTTTACTGAAAACAGCCATATGCGAACGTCTTAAAACCTCTACGGAAAATAAATCTAACATTTAACTATCTTTTTCAATGTGTACACTGTACACTTGTGTTGGAGCTTATGGGCTCACATGGACTGCACTACTGTTCGCATGTTTTCTTCCCATTTGCCATGCTAATTTCCATTTGCTTACACAGATTACATAATGATTATATAAGATCCATAGAGTAAAATAGAATAGAATAGAATGAGGCGATAGGAACGAGCCTTTTGGCTCATTCTTGGGTCGGTACCCAAATTCCATGCCGTATTTTTAGCTGCCGATGGTCAAGCATAAACAGACCATGGTGGTTGCGGGTCTCGAACCCGGGTCTTCCCGCATCGCAAGCGGGTTCGCTCACTAGTCGACCAAGCTGGTGGTGCAGTAGAGACAAGGTTTTGCTCAGGACTTCAGTTATTCCATGTTCGCTCGTGCAGTTGGTATGATTATTTTTCAGCTTCATTTGGGTTCTATCTCATTACGAAGTAAGGATAGTATAATGAATAACAAGAGTGACATATGAATTAAAGTTTTTATTTCAATGCATCAATTATTTTATATGGTTTACTTCTTATGTCAGCAGTAGCATTTGCACACTTGGATATGCAGTGTTTTTTTGCAAAAAGACCGCTAGGGTTTTATTCTTAAATACAAATACAAATTCTCAAACCAGTAAAATATTTTCAAATGAGTTCAAGCCTGGTGAAACTGGAATATCGGAGCTTCATTTTATGACTGAGATAAATTTTGGCTTAGCCTTGGTTTATGTGAAGCTTTCAAGCATTGATATAAACTAGATAATAGTGCATCTAGTCATATTAACGAGGGATCAATTAATTAGTGATCAAGTGCAGAAGCAGCCCATCGATAAAAGATGAGCAATTCTTAGGGCGCCCGTTCTTTTCCGTTCTTATCCAGGTATGTGCTGCGGGAAAGGGCTGTCTCCTTTTTCGTAGACTTTTAAAAATGTTCCTTGAAGCTTCTTGTGAAACTTGTGGAAATGTCCCCTCATTACGGACACTTCTTGAACCTAAGACTTGTCCATTGTGTCCCAACAGCCAAGTCCTTCACAGTTGATGACCTTTCAATAAATCTCGTCAACTAAATTTCAGACGATAAATCCATCTGCTTATGTTCTTTGGCGTGGTCAGGGCGTCACTTAGTTGATACTTGGACTTCCAGAAAAAAGAAATATCTCAAATAGAAATTTTTTTTCACATGGTGCAGATATTTACGTAATAAATATAACCGAATAGTTAGCGAACGACTGAACAAAAGACTTCTTGAAAACTACCCAAAATGTCGAATTTCAGGTGTGAATATCTTCTAAGCATAAACTGAAACAGTGTAAATGTCCATGTAAACAGTGGTGTTTATTATATGAGTGCACTCCTGTTGCAGACATGATAACGAAAATTGTTTTGGCCGAAGATCGTGGATGCTCCAGCGTAGCATGGAATTTTGATGCGTTGGTTACACATTTTTCAAAGTTTTTCCTCAAACTAATTTCAATTTTTGAAGTTACTTAAAAATTTTTAACTTCTGCTTTTAAACTCGCTATTCTGTTTTTTAAAACGATTGTAATTATAGTGGAATTCAAGTGCTTCTATACACTACTGAATGCTTTTCCACGTTAAGTTTAAAGTCTGCCTATATTTCTCGAAAAATATTTTCCAAGTTGAACAGCTATTAGTGTAAAACAATGCAAATTTCTATAGTCTTGAACCCTACCATATAGACTTGCAGGAGAAATGAACTATGTCTATTCTAAAATGCTATTTCTAGCAGTCATACTTTCTCTCACGCAGTCATGCATCTTTTGAGGTGCACCCAGAATACTCAGCACCACTGACTGACAGCTTTTGTCTGATATACCTGAAGTAGCTGAGCTGTCATTGTAATCATGGGTTTCGTGACAACACATAGCTCGTAAAACCACAACTTTCAATCTCGTGTAAAATGACCAGTTATCTTACTGATATATGTATGTAGCAGTCAGTTGTTATAGTATCTAATCCAGCCACTAATTTTTATTTTGATCTTGATCTTCATTCCCTAGTTCTATCCTGACCCTGAAATCTTTACTTCAGCTTTGACTTAAGTTCTGAGTATAATAATGAAAGTAATTTTTGAAAATATATTACTATTAACCCTTTCCCCAACAATTTTTTTGTTAAAAACGTTTCTTTTTCAGACTAATTTTTTTGTTTTGGTTCTATATAGAACTTTTTGGTTCATGGCTTACAAAGGCTTAAAATCGACGAGTATATACGTATGTAGCTGGTTTTTGAAGGTAAAGTTTTAGACGAGTATACTTGTCGACGACTGAAAAAAGAACATTTGGTAAAAACGTGTATACAGGTTTCTGCCGGGGATGGGTTAATAGTAACATAACATTGATTCAAACCTCAACTTGAGCGTTGCTTGTTTTTTCAAATATCATGAACTTTATTTTGCTTCAAAGTTTTCATGTAACATTAGTTATAAGTCGTGTACTTGATATCAACTTAATTTTTCATCAACTTGAAACACAAATGTTGAAACAGATTCTTCTTCAATTAAATCGACTTAATTTTACGTCTAACTTAATTGCAACTTATTAGATAATCTTTTTTTCTTTAATATAGCTCTCTGCACTGTCTAAAATTACAGCTTGAATTTCGAGACTGATTTTCTCCTGAATATTTTGACCATTATTTACACATAAATCTCAATTCCAATGTCGACAGTTGTTCTAATTTTAATTTTCACTCTGAATTATATTCTATTTTTACCAGCATTCAGACCCTAATAATCGTCAAAATTATGATCTTTATTTAATTTTTTTAAATCTATTTCTGACCCAAATTAGAGCTATGCATTATGTGTCACTTTCAATGCCTAATGAGGGTTCTAATTTCATCCTGAATCTTACTCATAATGGAGATTTTAATCCCGGCTCTGATCATAATAAATGCTGCAGTTCAATTTGGCAGCTCTATTCGGGACTCTAAGCGCTCTTCGAGTAGGAATTCGAATAGCAGCTTAAATTATCATTCAAATTATTACTGGAACTTTTGTTTCTACTGTAATCTTAACCTATCTTTCAGTGATAAGTTTAAAATTACTTAGTACTAAAATCACCCACCATTATCATCAAGATTTTTTGAAGAATTATTTTTAATGTATCCGTTAGCATCGTCCACACCGAGCAGACGGGCTTTTGTAAGTTGCTCAAAACAGAATCTGTTCAAGTCTCTCATGTTCCTTTGAAAGGATTTACTTGCACAAACACTGCACAGCGTCTTGGAGAAGCCCTGTCTTTGCAGTGCAACAAACATCGAAAATCTAACGTCAAACATGAGACAAAACTCGAAACTGTTCACGTCGTGTTTTCGAGAAGGTGCGCCGAAAGGGAAAACAACATATCGATATTTTCTTTCAAAATTACTTAAATGATATGTTTCATCATTTATGTTTAGCATTTATGAATACCATCTGTAACACTTGTAATCGATGCAAAACAGCGTAATTAGAATGATAGTAAAGTGTCAGTTTTCGTTACTGTAGAGTGTTTGCTTACAGGCAAAATTTGTTTCTAAATCTTATACTGTTCACCATGAGACTTACTTTTAACCTACATTTGAAACTAAAAGGCTGGTGTAAATTCAGTACCCGATTATTGAGAATAAAGTTTTCAGATAGTATTTATTGAATAATTGTTCCATCGTAGCTTTAGAATATCACAAAGAGCTATTTTTACTATTTCTTTCTGATTATTATGATATTGTCCACAATATGAGTATTTACACCCATCTTCGTCCCATCTAAAAATCACATTAGATGTATTTTACTCCAAGAGTTTAATAAATTTATTGAAGGAATTGAAGCAGTAAAGTCTGTTCAGAGTGCTTATGAAAATGATGTAGTGAATAAAAAATGTTGCTGCAAGTAGTTTTCCCGTTTAACAAGGGGCAATTTCAGTCTGAAGAACTAGCCGAAAAAGGGTTGCCTGCAAAGATTTGATTCCAAAGAAATTACATTTCTTCCGGCCATTAAACATTGGCAACTTGCACAACAATTTAATATAGGCCATTTAACTGCATGGAAAAGATCGAAAACGTTTCAATGGTTGAGCAATGGCCTTCGCACAAACTCTTTTCAGAGAATCTGCAATATCGTGCATCTTGGTGGGGATTATTGCTCTCACAATGCATTCTAGCTCCATTTGTACTAAGAGGTTTAACAAGAGATGAGAAGTGGATCCTCTAATACAAGGTGAAACGCCCTCATCGTGAATCAATTGAGAAGGAAGATTTGTTCAACAACAGAGAGGAGAGCTTCATCCAAAGCAGATCCCGTTTAGTGTATGGTAAGAAATTGAAGGAATTATCCATTACGAACTGTTAAATCACAATTAAACAATAATTGCTAATCCCTACTGCAATTAGTTTCACTGTTTGATAGCAGCTTTGAACTCTAAGTGGTCATCCTTAGTGAACAGATAGGGTGTCATCATCTATCAAGATAATACTCATCCTCACACACCTGACTGGCCAAGCCAAATCTCTTGGAAAAGCTTGGCTGAACAATATTGTTTTATCTAGCACATTCTCTTGACATTGCTTTTTATTATCACTCGTTTCAGGAAAAAATATTAGGATTTTTTAGATTAGTATTAGAAGATCAGGTTAAAAAGGAGTTAGATTTAAAGTTTGCTTCAAAACTTAAGGAGTTTTATCGGCTAGCAATTTATAAGCATCTTCATAGACAGCATAATGTTCTAGAAAGCAAAAGAAGTCATGTTAGAGAGCAAATATTTTCACAATCGTAGTCTTTTTATTTTTAACATAGATTTAAAAAAACTGGCAACATAAACCTTTGGAAACAAAACTGATAAGTGTACAAAAAAATTGCCTCAGTTGTCATTTTTGTAACCCAATGAAAAAACATTTGAATGCACGTAGTACCTGTTCTTCGATAGAGTTTTAGGTCTTGTTTAAATTAATGTAAATTAGGTGTTTCAAATACTTAAATTACGTTTATTTTTGGCAAGCATTCTGTTGAAAATTTTGTTTACTTCTGTGCACTGACTAGTCGTAAGAAATTTTAAACTTCCGGAAACTGGGATTAGTCAATGGAGAGTTCAATTCTAGCTCTGAATGTCGCATCTAGCTGCTTCCTCTCATCCAATATTCGCTAAACAATCACCACGATTTATGAAACAATTGATAATAAATTTATTGAAAACGCTGTGTCAGAGTAAATTACGCGATAGACTTGTAGAGTTATATTTTTAATTCCAAACTAGTTTTAGCAATAACGCTCCTGGTATATATTGTGTTTTGTGAAAGAACATTAGTGTTACATTGTTGTTTATTGTTTTTGTGGAGGTTAAAGACTGCACTGTGGCTTCACGCAGGGTCTTAATTCTGTAGATTATAACGTCGTGCACGAACTTGTTTCTTCAAACATTTATATGAACCGAACATATTCTTATTGTGACCTGGATGTAAAGCGCGCATGCATACTATATGTTATATTCAGATGAATCTTATCTATAGTTTCATCCCAGCTTTCCTTGATTACCAATTCATCTGACTGCTGATAAACTGCAAACACGATGTTTGATAAATCAACTGAATGAATGCAAACATTTAAGGCAGGAGTTGAGACAACAATTTATGCATTGATTTTTTGAATTCCTGATCGACAAACAACAAGTAAATAAATATGAACTGCGTGCCAATACTTTTCAGGTATCTTTGAGATATGTAGTCTCGTGTATCTTTTTGTAGCGTGTCCTATTAAACATTGCTGTTGTAGTTTTCCTAGTCTATTTAGCTTTAAACTACAGGGTATCCATAGAGTATAAAAAGTATATGTCTCTCATAAAGTCTCAACAGCACCTCTTTCACAAACTGGACACAAGTGTAAAATGTGGTTGAAAACTTTAATAAACACTGAATACAATAAAACGAATTTGAATAAATATATGAATTGCATCTGTAATAAATTTTCAAAATGGTAAAGAAACTTTTTGGACACTCTGTAAATGACCGACGTCCGCTTCTCATTCTGCGGACCGAAACATTGCGTATGATTGCGTGGCCAAAACATGATTGCGTGGCCAAAACATGATTGCGTGGCCAAAACATGATTGCGTGGCCAAAAC